>JAMZAV010002518.1:0-84251 GCA_024449915.1 Sweltsa coloradensis
AGTACATTGTCAGCTACAACACATACTAACTTAGTGTGTGAGTACATTGGTGTTTACTAATCTAACTGATTTGTCAGTGTTCTAGCTTAGAGACCAATCATCCTCGGTGTATATAGAAACTCTCCAACGTCAGCCACAACTAATACTACTTTCTGGGGTGAATTCATTTATGTATAAGCCCTCTAATCTAACTGTTATTGTCAAGTTCAGATTTAGCCTCACAGATATTCTAGAGAAAAGGCATATTATACTGTAGACAATTGATTTGGAGATTTTTAATTTGAATAATTTTATTTTTAATTCAATAATTCAATTAAATTCAAGTACACTTTTTTCAACTTAAGAATTTAATTTCTAAATCAATAAATTAATTCAATTTGAGTGCACTTTATTAAAAAAAAAAAAAATCATCATAAAATAATTTTAACGTTCATGTTAATATTTTGTTATCTATTTGGTCAATCAATTTTTGTATTTGATGTGTTTGATGTGTAATAAATAGGATTATACAATTTTCAATGTAACTGCTTGTAATATATGATTGCAATCCTTAATAAATATGAAATATGTATTATGTATATTATGATATTGTTCGAAGGAACTTAAGGAGGAAACTGGTGAGATGTAGGCTAGAGTTTTTCTCGATTTTGTTGGTCGGTCAACACTTCTGTAGGTGGAATTGTTAATATTTAATGCAATTCAATAAGTTAAAAAATCCATCCCGACCGGGGTTCGAACCTGGGTCTCCCACATTCCAGGTAGGCGCCATAGAGAACTAGACCACCAAGACGGTGACTCTTTTTATTATAATGCAACTACAATATTTAAGAAGTTGAAAAAAGTTACCGTCTTGGTGGTCTCTAGTTGGCTTAGGCGCCTACCTGAATGTAGGGAAACCCGGGTTCGAAAACCGGCCGGGATGGATTTTGTAACTTCTGAAAATTATATTGTATAAAATATAAAGATCTAAAGTAATTGTCATGTGTCTCTTACTATTTGGTTGTCCAATGTGTACAAAAAAATGATTCATATCAATGTTATGAACGCCCCTGTACTTCCAAGAATTTGTAAAGATGGGGAGTTGATATAAAAATAGATTGTTTCTCCGGGTACACGCGCTCATTGTTCGTCCCCGGGTGGTTGTCATGGCGAGTAGGTGAGCCAGTGGCCTTAGGGCCCGGGGGGTGGGGTGATGGAGGGGCGGAGTTGATTTGCAAAAAGTAAGTGGGTGAACACATCCTGTGACGATTCTATATTATTGACAATTTCCAAACAGCCGTCAATTTCACATACTCATTCTACTCAATAACTATACCTATGCCACCGTGTTATTGTTCCAAGCCAGTAGGCCCACCCCAGGCTTTCGTTATATTGTTTCAAGCCAGTAGGCCTACCCCAGGCTTTCGTTATATTGTTTCAAGCCAGATGCAATGAATAGTTATAAATAATAGCAGACTACCGGTATTGCTTGAAGCGTAGCCCATACGCAACCGTATGGTGTGGTGGCCGGTCGTTTACGCCGTGATATGTTGTGTTGCGAATAAGCAGCTTCACGTGGAGGGTGAACAACCCCCATCAATTGAATGTTTTTTGCATCGACGCACTTGAAATTAGGGCTTGCTTTTAGTTAGGGCAAGTGGAGAAGGGCGTAGGCGGGTGGAGGGGGCGGAGGGGGGTGGGGGTTTGGTAGTTGCTAGGGGTTTCAATCCCGGTTTTCATCACAGATCAATAAGCAACACAGTATTCAAAATTCTACACCGGAAAAACTTTGCCGAAACTAGTATTTATTTAGCAATATTTTTATTACACAGAAAGTATGTCCATGCTCAGTCGTTTTAATGAGTTAAATTCTAAAATCTAGGGCAGACTTTTTAACGTGTTTTGTGATATATTTGTATTGACGTTGTATACATATGATTAAGATTAACCATTTTTTTTTTACAAAATGTTATCTGATATAGTATGAATCACAAACGGCGTTTTGGTTTTATAATCGCCATTGTTTTTCGAATAATTACTTTTAGTTGCCGAACGCTTTGCAAGACGTTTGCTAATTGTTTAGGCAATAGTACATTTTCTCGTCATCAGCATCATATAAAGCCTGTTGTAGATTTGTATGCTTATCATTGATGTGATCCTCGTTACATATTATGTTTTATCGACGATACATCGCGTTTTTATTTCGAATGTTGAAAACGCGTCCCCTGCCATCTAGCGGCGAGCGAGTGAAGCTTCAATCCTTGACGATAAAGTAGGTAACTGCTTTTGCATCGTAAAACCTGCAATCTGTCTGTTGTCTATGGTACAACCGTATATTAATTTCATCAGGACAACCCTGATGGCGGAATTACCTCATTCAGGACAGCATAATGTCCTGAATTGTCAAAATATCCCTCTTCACTACATAGTTTAATATATTCACTGATTAAAATCATTTATAAACTATATTACTTGGGAAATATATTAAAATATTTTTGCGCTGTAATTGTTATGCGATCGTCATTCCCCCAAATTCCCATTCGCTCGTCTACGTATGTACGCCTAATGGCTAATGCTTTGTATTTATTTAATTAATTTTTTTTCATTAACTTTTTTATTACATCAAACATACACTTAAAGATAAAAATCAAAATGTGTTTAATTTTTATATTTTTAGCCATTCTTATACCCGAAACAATGTGCCCCACCCCCACCCCCCCCCCCACCCCCCCCACCCCCTCGAGTCAAAATGTCCTGAATTTAGTTCCTGAAAAGTTGTCAACCCTTGGCACAACGAACCAAACGCACGCCACCACATAAATTCAAGTCCCTGTTCAAAGGAATAAAATACCATGACAAAGTGCATTGTTGGATGCGTTATTGTGTGGCTCGTTGGTCTTGTGGTACGCGTCTCTGCTTCCAAACAGAAAGTCAAGAGTTCGACTCCCGCTCTAGGCAGAAGTTTATAAACTCCTGATTCAGACTTAAGGTCCATCAGTTCTTGTCTTAGGAATTAGTAAACGGTGACTTTAGAGCCGTCTTAGCAACGAGGCACATAATAAATGCAAAATTGTTCTGAATCGGCCTTGTTGATTCTGGCATTGACCGCGGGTGTTCGCACTGTCCATACCACTGATACTATATTATATTATACATATATATATATATATATATATATACTATACTATATTTCCTATTAAAACAATTCGATCTTTGGTTGGTTATCGCTCACTCGTCGATTGCGTCGGGGCATACAGTGTTGGCTTGGTTGCTTTGGTTTAATGTACCCACTGAAAATCTGTTATATAACTGAGTGGGTAGACTCTAAACTCTAAATACGAATTTATTTATTTACTTATTTATTTATGACCCCCTCTATTGGACCATCGGCTATTACGATCGTGATGAACTTTTCAGGGGACCATCGAAATCTCTGAACGTAGAAAGATCACATTTTTGGGAATAATCGAAAAAATACTATTCATGAAAATTGTTCCTTTACAATTTTGTTTTCGAATGTGTGCAATTTTTTTCTGTTTGTTCTCTACCGAGCAAACGGCTACTTCATGAAATTTTGGCATGAATTTTCACGATGATGTGATCTCTAATACTATTTGGATGAGCGTAGCGAGCGACGCGAAAACTTCAATTTCACTGACCCCTCAAAACATTTAGCTTTCCATGTTTTTAT
This sequence comes from Sweltsa coloradensis, assembly GCA_024449915.1. NCBI lineage: Eukaryota > Metazoa > Arthropoda > Insecta > Plecoptera > Chloroperlidae > Sweltsa > Sweltsa coloradensis. Next base: position 3,671 of record JAMZAV010002518.1, read on the forward strand.
GTTGTTTTTTTTTGTCTGTATGTTCGCACGATTCCGGGCAAACGGCATATGCGATCTTGATGAAATTTTGAGGGGACCTTCGAAATCTCTGAACTTAGACGTGCCACGTTTTTGGGTACAATCGAAGAAATATTTCTCATGAATATCGTACTTTTACGATTTTTTTTCGATTTTTAGTGCGATATTTTCGTGACATTTGGACCGATTCTGACCAAACGGGTGGGGCTAGAACGTTCATATTTTACATGGACATTAACCCTCTCCCGGCCAGAGCGTTCTAATGCGTTGTGCGGGTCTGCGAGAACTCCAGTGTTTAATGTGACCAGGAGAGTGTTAAGGTTATAGTGATGTATTGCTTTTTGAAAGAAAAAAATGGAAACATTATCCAGAAACCATGTAAATAAAGGTTTTAAATTAAGTTTTTTGAGGTAGTTAATAACAAGTAGGCCCTAGCAATAGAAATTTGACAACAATCACCTACAATGTGTTCAAAAAGCACTTGATAAGTAAAGAGATCCCTCGCAAACTAAAAACTTACAAAAAAGCTCATCCATCAACGCGACGGGATTTTAGCGTTTTCCTAGTGTAATACAAAGTTGAACTTTTCTCTACTCTGAAATTGAAGAATGATGCATTAGTGTCGCCTATTAAATTATATATATATATATAGTTTAGATTGGAGAAGGGTTGACAGGTTGGGAAAGCATAGAGAACATAAAGCCCAGCCTGAAGGGCTGGGGGCGACAAAACGTTTCACCTGCTGATGACAACTGTAGCTAATTTAAAGTTATATAATATATATATAATATATATATATATATATATATATATATGCAGACATTGTATTTTCGGGTAGTCCGTGTGGTTTTATTATTAGTTGTTTTCTCATAACACCCGCAAGGAATTTCGTATATTCCATGAGCTTCATGAGGAATCACATCTTTCACATTTCTAAACATTGATGAGATCTTAAGTTCAGCTTTAAAGATGGTTCCAATGTTGTTTTTCTTTAGGAGTCTGCTTATTTTATCTGTGGTGCCTTGGAAGGACGAACCGTAAAATCTCAGCACGTCTGGACGAGCATAGAACTGCAATAAAAAACAGGCAAACTACATCTGCTCTTTTCCAGCACTATTTTGAGAAGGAGCACTGGATAGATTTCGCGAACGCAAAGACTGTTGCCAGAGTGGACCATGAAGTATCTCGTATTGTTAGAGAAGCCGTCGAAATGGAGAAACGACCGCATAACTTAAACATACGAGATGATGCGAAAAGACTAGCACCCACCTGGAAACTGGCGCTACGTGATAGCCATGTGGTGCCGATAATACCCCCAGATGCCACGGAAAATGTAGTTCCTCCAGCTAGAGTGGATAGGAGAAGAAAGAAGCCACCTGAAGCTCCACCTACCAAACGCCTGTTAAGGTCATCGCAAAGATCTTAAATGTAATGCTGAGCAGTTGCAGTGACTTGTTTTGTCTTTTATATTATTTGTTTATTTTATATTTTGTTATATTGTGTGTTGCACCATGGCTCGTTGGTCTTGTGGTTAGCGTATCTGCTTCCAATGCAGAAGGTCCAGGGTTCGATTCCCGCTAAAGTCAGAAGTTTTTTAACTTCTGATTTGGACTTCAGTCCATCAGTTCTTGTCTTAGGAGTTTGTAAACGGTGACTTTGGAGCCGTCCTAGCAACGAAGCACATAATAAATTTCAGAGTTGTTCTGAATCGGCCTTGTTGATTCTGGCGTTGATTCGCGGGTGTTCGCACTGTCCATACCACTGATTGCTATATTTCCTATTAAAAATATCGATCTTTGGTTGGTTATCGCTCACTCGTCGATTGCGTCGGGGCCTGCAGGGTTGGCTTGGTCGCTTTGATTTAAAGTCCCCCACTGAAAATCAGTTCTATAACTGAGTGGGTAGACTCTAAATAAAATTTATTTATTATTTATTTATTTATTGTCTTGTTTGTTTACTCAATGTTTTTTAATTTGTATGTCGTTACCTTGAGAATGGGCAGGGAGAACTGTTCGAAACGTTGGTAATAAAACTTATTTAACTCGGAAACTCGAAAGAATTTCATTATGTCACATTATATCCGAGAAAATCTACGTAAAAACACACACACACACACATATATATATATATATATATATATATATATATATAAGCCTACAACAGAACATATATATATATACATACATATTATATTAATGTACTTTTCACCCATCATCTTCAGGGCCAATACAACTTTAAATATTAAAAACGAAAACTACATAACTCTATTAATAACAATGATTTACTGAACAAAACACGATTAAAATAACAATGCACAGCACTCGAGGCGAGGCGAGGCGCTTCCTCGGATGCGAGGTTCCTCGCGTCCGAGGAAGGTGATGGATGTCACCGAAATATTGCACAGCGGGTGAGTGCTGTGCATTGTTATTTTAACCGTGTTTTGTTCAGAAAATCAGCGTTATTATCATTCTTCAGTTAACAAGTCCTGGTGGTTTATTACATAACTATTGATAAATACAGAACAAAACTGGAGAGAAAAACAACAAATCAATCAATCAATACAGTTATGTAGTTTGTGTTTTTAATATTTTAAGTTGTATTGGCCCTGAAGATGATGGGTGAAATCTCATCGAAACGTCGGCCTAACGAAAATATACGTGGCACTGAAACCAAAAAACCGAGTACATTAATACATATTGGCCACGAAAACCTTAAAAAATAAATATATATAACTAGGAAAACGCTTAAGTCCTGCCGCGTTGTTGGATAAGCGTAATTGGTGCATTGAGCTGCCATGTGTTATGCGGATTTTCTGTTGTTCTGTGAAAAAATCATTAGCCCTACGAAGTTGAAGATTTTTTAAAAATTAAATTAAATTAAATACAAAATAAACTTTAATTTAATTTTTTTTTAATTAATCGTAATTTAAAAAAAGGAAAAAATCGTTATATTGAAATTTTCATAAGAAATAATTATTCGATTGCGCACAAATTGTACAGGAATATATTAATTCATAAAATTAAGGTTCTGTGAAAAAATCATTACAATGTGATAAAGCATGTTGATGTTATAAGTCAAAGAATTGTTTTAAAAAGAAAAAAAAATGTAAAATTTTGATTTTCATGAGAAGTAATTTTTTGATTACGCTCAAATTTCACACGAATATAGCAATTCATAAAATTAAGGATCTGTAAAAAAATCACTACAATCGAACAAAGCATGTAGGTGTTATAAGCTGAAGAAATTTTTAAAAAATCGAAAAAAATCGTAAAATTGCGATTTTAATGAGAAATAATTTTCCGATTGCGCTCAAAAAAACGTGGCAGTTCTAAGTTCAGAGATTTCGAAGGCCTCTATAAAATTTCATCGTAATTGGAGTATCGGTTTAGCCGGAATCGTGTTAATAGACAGACAGACAGACAAAAAAAAGAATAAAAAAAAAACATTCCGGATTTTTTTCTCCAGTGTAGAAAAATGGAATCTTCGCTTCGCTCGCTTCGCTCATCCAAAAATATATATGGATAGTTGCAGGTTTTCGCGGCCCGTTGTATGTACAATACTAGGTTCTTCTAAGAATACAGGTTCATTCGCCCCCACTCCCTCATTTGATCACTTTAAATTGGTAAGTGATGCTTTATCATTTGCGCGGAATTTTCGTTTAAAACTGTACTTCGCGGAATCTTCGTTTAAAACTGTACTTCAACGAAAACAGGCATGAATACAACAATAATACGCACCCAGCAATCAATAAATTTAAACCTGCTTCTGATTGGGACCCCGTACTTCTACTTCCCTCTGACCAACCATTAGAAATTTACATAAACCACATAATGACACAAGAGTAGCATCTCCAGACTTCACAGAGAAGTTGTCAAAAACGTCTAATCTATCTATTCAAGAACGGATAGCCATCTCTAGTCTGCGAAATAATAATAACACCGTAATTGTACCAGCAGATAAAGGCTCCACGACTGTAGTAATGAACAAAGACGCATACATTGAGGAGGCGAACCGCCAACTGTCAGACGAGACCACCTACAAACGTTTGACAAGAGATCCTACAGTGAGTAACAAGAAACGGATTGTAAAATTTTTGGAGAAGCACGGTCCCTCTCAAATCTTGAGTAACAACTCGATTAAACAAAACTTCTCACCCCCGAGGAGTCCCCTGTATTCTACACTTTACCGAAAATTCACAAACCAAATAATCCCGGACGACCAATCGTATCAAGTTTCAACTCTCCGACAGAACGAATATCAGAATTTGTTGACTTCCACCTTCAAGACCACGTCCAGAAGTTACCATCTCACATCAAAGACACCAACCACTTTCTCGAGCGTATTCAAGAGTTTAACAACACTCTACCCGAAGACGTTATTATTGCGACTGTAGATATAACATCACTCTACACAAATATCCCCACAGAACATGGCTTGGCTGCGATGGAGCACTTTTTTAACACTCGTCCCGCGGATTCCGTACCAGAGACAGACTTCCTCATCTCTTTGGCCGAAATGGTACTTAACAACAACAACTTCCGTTTCCAGGACCGCCACAACCTTCAAGTAAAAGGTACAGCTATGGGTACAAGAATGGCACCATCTTATGCCAACCTGTACATGGGCAAACTAGAGGAAGACTATCTGTCAACTCAAGAACACACACCCATCTGTTGGCTCAGGTTCATCGATGACATCTACGTAGTTTGGACCCATGGAGAGGTCATTTAACACTTTTCTAAACGGCCTCAACAACACCTATGCCGTCAAGTTCACGTGGCAAATCTCTCGCCATCACGTCACATTTCTCGACGTCGACGTGTACGTAGAAAATGGTTCATTCCGCACGGACGTACATTTTAAGCCCACAAATCACCTCCAGTATCTACACTACGAGAGCTGTCAACCGCTCTACACCAAACGCGCTTTTCCCGCAACTCCCTCGCGACGCGAGGAAAACGCATATGCAGCACCGAGGAGGATCGAACCAAGTACTGCGACCGGATTACGCGGGCCTTCATCGACAGAGGATACCCTGAAAAAGACGTCAGAAGACGAGTTGAGAACCCCACGTCGAAAGGAAGCAGTCTGGTGCCAGACAACACTCTACCCCTCGTTACGCAATGGCACCCAGGACTTCACGTTCTCAATGGCATCCTTAAGAGTGGACACCACATCTTGTCTGGCTCAACTAGGACACAAGATCTAATGCCAACAGTGCCCCGCGTAGCTTTCAGACGCCCCCCCCCCCCCCCCAATCTAAAGGACCTTCTTGTTGAACGAGACCCTATGATTGGCACAAGTGGCGACGATAGGGAACCTGACGGGTCCTTTCCGTGTAAAAGACCGCGATGCAAAACTTGCCCTATCCACCCAGCCAATACGTCATTCACAGCTGGAGCCACAAACAAGACCTACCCCATTAGAGGTCATCACAACTGTGCCTCCACTGAAGTCATCTACCAGCTCAAGTGTAACCTGTGTCCAGCTGAATACATTGGCCTAACGAGTAACCTTCTTAGAAATAGAATGGCTGGCCATGTGTGATACAGACACCCACAAGAAGCCGAAACCTGTGCTCACTCACGCAGGAACCCATGACCTCCGGTTCGACGATTGCTACACTACACGAGTAGTTCGATCGCTCCCGGGCGCAACCGACAGAGAGTTAAGGTCCATGGAGCTCGCTCATCAATGGATAACTAAATCTCGCAACAAACCTAACTTAAACCTACGCTAAACTCACACAATCACACATTCATACACACACACACACACACACACACACTCACTCACTCGCTCATTCACTCACACACTCATTCACTCACTCATACTAACACACTCACTCACTCGCTCACTCACTCACTGTCTTACTCACTCACTCGCTCACTCACTTGCTCACTCACTCACTCACTCACTCCTGTCTCACTCACTCACTCACTCGCTCACTCACAAACACAAACTCACACTGACACTCACACTCACACACTCACACACACACACACCCTCACACTCACACTCACACACACAGTCATGTGCACGTATTGGAGACCCTCTAGCCACCCTCCACCCCCACTTCTTTTTCTTCTACCCCCCCCCCCCTACTCTAACCTCTCCTGGTCAACAGCTTTGTAGACCAGAACGACCGAAGAAGGCAAAGCCGAAACGTTTTGTGACTATTTAGTGATTAGTTTGTGTATATATTTTTATCTATATTCTACTATGGCAGCCACCTCTACATCTCAGGTAGGAAGCAAAGAAGAGCAGAGCAGCACCTTAGCATTTTTGCCTTATGTAAAGGGGGTTACAGACCGCATTGGTAAACAAATTTTAGCAAAAGAGAATATCAAAACAGTTTATCTTACAGACCGCAAAATAGGGGAGATGCTCAGAAGTAGCAAAGACACCATACCATTGGAGGGAGTGGGGGGGGGGCATGTGGGGACTGCCATCTCACATACGTGGGGCAAACCGTTAGAAAAATGTCCCAGAGGCTCCAGGAACACAGACTCGCAGTAGAACACCAAGAAAAAACCTCGGCTTTGGCAACGCATGTACGTGAGAAAGCTCACTCTATTAATTTCTCGGGCATGAAATCAATAGCCCGTGTGGATCGAGTATACCCCCGGATTATACGTGAGGCAATTGAAATAGAGAAGAGACCCTACAACCTGAATAAGCGTGATGACAGCCAACGCCTTGCCACGGCATGGGGACCGATCATGAAGAGCATTCTTATTAAAAGAAGTGAATCTTCAGTCAATTCTCCAATGGTGGTACAGACAATAGCGCCACTGACTAACACGAGGCAAAAAAGGAATGCAGCTATTGTGCCTACGGATAACAGACAACTCAGGTCAGCAGGGGTCTCTCACACCCCTCCTACTTGTGACCAAACTACAATAGCTGTTAATGATGCTCCTACTCAAGACAGACTACAAAACGGGCCTACCACTAGAAGCCAAACCAGGGAAAAGCTGACCAACGCCAAAGAACCTCGCCGCCCCGCACCTTCTGATACGAGACCGCCTGGGTTTATTGACACGTCAGAGCCTGCGCGGACGCAACGAGGCACCAAGACATCAACAAGTCAGTGCAGTGACAGTGCTCGGCCTGGGCGAAATGTTGCATTCACCCGACAACGTCTAACTAGGACTGCAATTTTAACAAGGTACGTGGTTTTACCGTAAAACATTTTAAAATGACATCATATCCCAACCACGAAAGTCTAAAAACTCATATATATATATATAATCGGTAATCGGTTTTTCGGTTTCAATGCCACGTTTATTTTCATTGGGCCGACGTTTCGATGAGATTTCACCCGTCATCCTCAGGGCCAATACAACTTTAAATATAAAAAACGAAAACTACATTACATTGATAAATACAGAACAAAACTGGAGAGAAAAAACAATAAAAGTCAACAAAAGAAATCACTGCACACATGACGAATTAATACCATTCAATGAAAGCATTGCAAAGCTTGTGTTGCAAAGAAACAAGAAAGTCACTACATGACCGTCTTTACGTTTTTCGTCATGGATCTTGTCACTCTGACCGTCGATTCATTTACTTGTAGATCATCTGCATGTATTAACTGAGGCGTTGATTGTTGGTCTGTAACTATAGGTTTTACAGTTAGCCTATGTGATTTTACATGGATCCCTGAAATTGCAGGTTTCCATGTTACCGATAAACGTTGGCTATTTTGCTGCTTATTTAGACTGTGAGCTCTTTTGTTTATCTCGATGGCTTCTCGTAACATTCTAGGAAGAAACTCCTCAACGGTGGCAATGGGTTTCATGCCAGCAAAGTCGATAACATGGCCACTTTCCTTAGTATGTTGAGCAAGGACTGATGTTCTGTCCATGTGCTCAACAGCTAGCCTGTGTTCCTGTTGTCGTTGAAACATGTTCCTTCCTGTTTGACCCACATAGCATCTGTCACAATTCCCACATGGTATTTCATACACGCCACTACCTTCTAGGTGGATGTGGTCCTTACTACTTCTTAACAACTCTCCTATCTTTCTGTCGGTCTCGGTGTTAAAGACTGTCTTGATGTTTTGTTTGGCAAGAATTTTTCCTATTCTGTCCGTCCACCGACGTTTTGTCTTATCTTCGTCAGACATCATCAGGGTGACTGTGACTTCACGAAGGTTAAAGTCACAGAGGCTGGCACGCGCCCGACCGCCTCCTTATATACCTGAAAAGGTGCGGGCGGCGCGGTCAAATCTAAAAACCATGATCAAGTCCCTAATCTATTGTAGTGATACCTTTTTACTACGGCTTCTTGTCATTGGCCCTACTGGGGTTTCTTGTGAATTGGATTTAGCATCTGCATCGTATTGAACAGAAACTGTGGAATGTTCCTCAGTTGCTATGCTTATCACGGTAGGGTTCTGATGTTGCACTTCTTTAGTCTGATTATGTCTATTTGCTACTTGACGAGGCATCAGAATTGGCTTCCAGGCACGATGTAGACTTTGGCTATCGTCTCTTTTGTTTAGATTGTGAGGCCGTTTCTCAATTTCTACAGATTCCCTGATGATACGGGTCTGGAGTCTCTGGACAGGGCAAATGGTTCTAGTGTTATCGAAATCTATAACATGAGAGAGAGCTTTTGCATGTTGCGCCAAGGCCGAATTCTTGTCTCCTGCTTTTACAGCATTAGAAGGTTCTTTGATCCTAACGGCTATGCATCTACCTGTTTGGTCTATATATGTTTGGTCACAGTCACCCAGTACGTTACCCAGGAAAGAGCGTGTAACCATCAATTTTTTTGGATGACACCACGCACTATACTTACGTACCCCTTTCACTCGTCTTGCTGACCGTTGATCTTTTGAAGTCAAATGTTCGCCCTTCAAAAAAAAGATCTAGTTACGCCAGTGATTGCTTGGTGTTTACATATAATTATCAAAAGTACAATTGAGTTTACTATATTGATTGATGTCTACTTCTTCTTCCATTTTGTTTGCACGGGCATGCACGGAGAGTGAACTGAGTGTGATTACATCTCATTGATCATTCGGATGCGCACTAGGTCAGCATTCACGCGTTCCATTGGTCACCAGTGCGTACGAGTGGTGATCGAGTTGCACTGAGTCCATGGGGTCCGCGGTTATTTCAAACACTATGATCTGGCAATATTAATTAATTTGATATTCCAGTGCCCCCCGCTAGAACCTGCCGACAATATATTATAACATATAACAGATAGGGTCTTGAATGGATCAATATATCTTTGGTTTGTTCTAATTTGTACAAATGTGTTCCATTCGATTGAATATTGACCTATTGTGCCTACACTCGGCGAGTGCAAAGACGACAGTAACGTTTCAGGGCGCACTGATTGAGATCGTCTGTGTAATAAATAAAAAATATCACTATCAATGAAAAACGCCAGATGTTCCTTATGTTGGAAATGATTCGCGTTTTTGTAGAAGTATTCGCATTCCCAATAATAACTCCTCTACAGCCTACTAAATCAAGATCTGTATATTTGAGTAGCGGCCTCTTTTTACAACGCTTATATTAGCTTCATGTGTTTGTCTGTCTGTCTGTCTGACTTTCTGTCTCTAGACGAAATCATATGATCGATATTCCATTATTACAGTGCTTATATTAGCGTCATGTGCTTGTCTGTCTGTCTGTCTGTCTGTCTGTCTGTCTGTCTGTCTGTCTGTCTGTCTGTCTGTCTGTCTGTCTGTCTGTCTGTCTGTCTGTCTGTCTGTCTGGGCGGACGGAATCTTATAATCGATATTTCACCCATTTCTCAATGTCCAATCGAGCTGAAATTTTTCACACATACGTATACTTGATGACAAAAGATGAATCAATTAACAGATTAACTAATTTATCAATTAATTAATCGTAATTAATAATTAACATTTTATATGGGAATTGATATTTCACCCACTTCCCAAAGTCCGATCGAGCTGAAATTTTTCACACAGACGTGCAACGCTCATAATAGCTTCATGTGTTTGTCTGTCTGTCTGTCTGTCTGTCTATCTGTCCTTTATTGCTATGCGGCGACAACGTTCACCGCGCTCCACTTACAAAGTCAATCCCGTGCGGTGAGTCATTCACCATGTACGCATAGTTGCGTTGCCCTTGCGTGGTTCGACCTCACAGTTGATCGGATGAAGTTGATGCCAGCGCAACTACTGTTATCTATCACGGTAGGAATGGATTGTTATAATATACTAGGAAACGCTCAGTTGGACGCGTTAATAAGCGAGCACATGCTATAGCTAGACCCACATTGCAATTTTTTTAAATTTAAAAATCTGCGACGTTCACTGTCCACGGGGCCATGTTTCCAATATTATTTATTATTGGCAAGGTAGGCCTATTTGGGTAAACCTTTACTTTGCGGATAAAATCCACCGCCATCTAGAGGACCTTGACCTCATTTCTTTGGAAAAACTATTAGAACTATTTGTTAACAAATAATACACGTTTTCCTCGATAGTATTTTGATTACTTCTAGGTGGCAGTGCATAGTGCTAACCTCGTGCGACTTTTCGTTGCCATGGTAACGTTACTTTTGTTATAATGTAATTTCCATCTACACTACTTATCGGATCAAAATAAAATTAACATATTCGTGACCGGACGGACATTCTAAATGTTTTGGCCACCTCAGATTTTGTGTCCGTTTAGTTTGGAAAAAAAACTTTCGATTAACTTTAATGTAACTTTTTAACTTTTTGAACGATTTTGCCACAAAACTAATGGCATTCAATCGAGAACGAAGCTTGCAGATGGTCCAAATTTTAACTCGATCCGAGCCTCCGTTCGAACGTTATGGCGAGACATACAAACAAACAAACAAACAAAAAAACAAACAAAAAAAACAAAACCAGTGACAAATTTTTCCGGCAGAGTCAAATGGAAACGCTCGCTTTGCTCGCTTAAATTTTACAATATAATATAAAAAATATAAAAAATAAATTCATTATCAAGACTAAAAAGTAAAAAATAATATTTAAAACAACGCTTATATTTAAATGTACTAAAATGTAAAAAAAAAATTTTCGACCAACAAATTTTTCCCTCACTCGGAAATTAAAAGCGTTGGGTGCTTACGGTATTGACATAGATTACAGAATTTTGTTGTTCATGGAAGGAAAGCGCCAAACGCTGTTTATTTCCGAGTAAGGCAAAAATTTGTTGAGCGAAAATTTATTTTTTACTTTTTAGTACATTTAAATATAAGCGTTTTTTTAAAGAAAAATTTTTCATGTAATATTATTTTCAACGCTTATATTAGCTTCATGTGTTTGTCTGGACGGAATCTTATTAGCGATATTTCACCCACTTCTCAATGTCCAATCGAGCTGAAATTTTTCACACATACGTATTCTTGATAACAATAGATGAATCAATTAACAGATTCACGAATTAATCAATTAATTCATCGTAATTAATAATTAAAATCTGTCTGTCTGTCTGTCTATCTGTCTGAACGGAATCTTATAATCGATATTTCACCCACTTCCCAATGTCCGATCTAGCTGAAAATTTTCACACATACATATTCTTGATGACAATAGATGAATCAATTAACAGATTCACTAATTAATCAATTAATTCATCGTAATTAATTAATCACACAAAGTTCATATGGGAAATTAGTCACAGCTAGTGAGGATGGATGGGCCAACCAGATGCAGAAATTCGGACACGTCCAGTGACACATATTCGATTACACATGTTTTTTTTTTAACAACGCTCATATTTAAATGTACTAAAAAGTAAAAAATAAATTTTCGCACAACAAAATTACTCGGAAAATAAAAGCGATTGGGCGCTTTCCCTACATGAACAACAAAATTCTGTAATCTATGTCAATACCGTAAGCGCCCAACGCTTTTATTTTCCGAGTAAGACAAAAATTTGTTGAATTTATTTTTTACTTTTTAGTACATTTAAATAAATGAGCGTTGTTTAAAAAAAAAAAAAATCATGATATATTTTCAGCATAAAGATCACTTGATTGCTTGCTCACCAAAAGCAAAAATTAAATTTCAAGATCAAATAATAAGAAAATATAGTTGTCAGGGTCGACTTTGGGGTGCAACCTTGAAGCATTGAGTTTGTAAAAAGAAAATGCCCTTCAACCACCACGACAACGCCCCCGTCTGGGCCCAGGGTAAAATAGGCCCAGAGCATTCCTCCTCGGCTCATCGTAAAAGAAGATCGGTGTGGATCCCTCAAATAACATCTTGAGGTGACTGGAGACCACAAAGGAGGTTCTCATGCATACTTTTTCAACAATCATCCCTATTTTTTTACGTTTTAATATTCTCTACTCTTCACCATCAATAGTGGCCCCAGTTACGTGTTCTAAGCGTCCCCCGCCGTGATCGCTTTACACAATATGTCGACCTTGTCAACGGTTTACCTTTGCATGATAAGTCCTTGTGCATCATGGCTTTATCTGTTATGTGAGGTGCGAATAATGTTCGCTGACAGGCGCACCTTCTCAAGAGCTCCACCAGGTGCAGTGCAGATCAAACGCAAGGTCACACCTGGCGGAGCTCTTACTCAAGGTCTATAATATGACTCCGGGCCGACTTGGCTAACCTTTTCCCTCTCTGTCTAAGGTGGCGCGCGCACCATGCTAACCCGTCTCAGTATGCGCGCGCATCACATAATGTCTGCCGCTCAGTTCAAAGAAATAGTTAACCTTATTGACTGAGGAAATAAAATAAAAAAACCTTCAAAACCTTAACGTTTCTAATTAAAATATAAATTACTTTTACCCGGAAAGGAGTTCTATTAACTATTATTAAAAAATAAACAAAAAATACCTTCAAAACCTTTAACGTTTCTATTAAAAAAAAAAAAAACATTGTTGGGGGTTTGAACCAGCGCAGAGCGAACCCTACCTTAGCAATCCCATCTGCTACCACCCTGCTACGGCGCACTGTGTACGTTGTCCGCCTATAAACGTATATAGTGGCATCGCAAGCGAGCCGTGAGCGCGCGGTGGTGGGGGAAGGTTAGCAAAGTCGGCCTTTAGATTCAACCCAAGGTCTACTACATCTCCGCCACCTGGCGGAGGCTCGTCTAACTCGCTCGTGTGGCCACTAACCTAGAGAGTTAGACGATCCTCCGCTAGGCGGAGATCCAGCAGACCTTGCTCTTACTAACTGTCGCCTGCGAAGCCTAGCGGAGATCCTGTGAACCTTGATCAAACAGATCTTGCATCACTGTGACCTCTCATGTTGCGCACCGCGAAGCAGTTCCGATCTTTTGTACGCACATTCAATAAGATACAGCTCCCGTAACTAGGCAACCGCCAGCAACAGGCTACTCGCCCCCACACACAGCTGCTGTAGTAGTAGTACCACACGCACACGCACACTCTCTCTCTCTGACAACACTGTAACAACCGGTAACAACTAAGAGGCAACAAATTAGACGTATGCGGGAAAATAACTAACGATTGAATATTCCAATAAGTAGGCCTATAATCATTATAAAATTAACTTCGCACCATTTGAACTAAATATGATTTCTAAAGAATGCAGTAAAGACTTCTGAAAAGTCAGTACAATGAAAGAGGGATCTTAGTAAAACATCAGATTATTTCTTTGTCTTGGAACAGGGCATAACCTCAGAATCAACAATTATATTCAAATGACCGAATAATTCAGCAAGTTCGAAATTGAATTTTCAGCAGCGGTTTTATGTACATTATTTCTACACTTCTTTATCTTCAACCTAAAAATGATGGATGGTTTTCTATAGTTTCTTGCGTTGCACGATTTTTTTCGCCTGCCGGTACGATTTCAAATTTTGAACCGTTTAACGAAAATAAAATCGTGCAACGCCAAAAACTACAGATACCTAGTTTCCCTTATATTAAGGTGGTATATAAAGGAGTGTAGAAACAATTGACAAGAAACCGCTGCTGAAAATTAAATTTTGAACTACTTGGATTGATTCGGACCATGGGTGTCCGCAGGACCCGAGGGGTGGAGGGGGGGGGGGCGGTCCCTCCGTGGCTTGTCTCGAAGATCCATTGCGATGCTTTTAGCTGTTTAGCATAAATTTCAATAGTACTTTTTTCTTCGGTTTATTCTTAAAGGGGTATTTAACCGCTAAACTCAAAAAATATATTTCATTCAGGCTAACTAGTAATGAATTCAGCAATTAACAGAAAAATTATTGGGGCCACCATGACCTCCCAAAAAATTGTCAAACATGACATTTTTCGAGCTAAGTCCCATCGGCAAAAATCTCCCATCAGAAATAACATGGGGACGATCTTTATGCCCCGTGACCTTGGAGGATTTTGATCCAAAAAAATATTGGCTATTATTGACGTACTCGACAGCCTTTTTGTAAATTCTCTATATTTTGTTTTGTAATTTGGGCAAGTAGTTCGGTCAGAATATGCTGATTACCAAGATGGGGTGTGATTTTGGAATGCATATTTTTGAGTGTTTGAGGGTATATTTGGGCACAGTTTCAAGACACGATGTTATGAAGGGGCATTTTAGATTGGTACTATGCTGTAGTATCTATGTGGACCAAAAATGAAGCAGGTTAAAGCCGATTTAGGAAATTTTCCAAAACACCAATTTTCGCCAATTTCTGGATCAAAAAAATTGAAAAATTCGTGTTAAAAACGGTCATTTAGGCTAAGTGAAGTATTGTGCTATAGATCACGTGGTAAAAAATAATTTTTGGGGTTTTTAGCCCCTTTAAGCCAACAAGACCCAACCCCAATCGAGCTCAAGGACCTTCCAGTCCAGTAGCGCCCACCCCACGGAAGCAAAGTAGCGGAGCGGCCATTCCAGTAGCCTAGTGGGGAGGGGGGGGGGGGGGGGGGGGGACAAAGAATGAAATTATCGAGGAAAAAATGTAAGAGATAGGATAAAAGAAAACACACGGCAATTCGTAAGAGTGGTGTCACTGTAAGGGAATTAACACACAAAAAAACATACCAATCTGGCGTAGTAGACAGGGAAAAAAGGTGTAAAACATTGATTTGTGTGTGTTTGTGCTGTGGTAAGACAATGAATTAAAATAATGAAATACGTAAAAAATAGAAATTTACAATATCCCTAAAAATGTAAATAACAAGGCGCCTACTAATTATGATAAAAAATCAAGGACAAAACCAAATATTTTGGAATAAGGTTTACGCCACTGGCCGGGCTGGTCCGAAAATATGAAATTTTCAAGCCATTTTACGAAGAAGTGTTCGACAGTTTTTTCAGCCTATCCAACTATTGCTATCTCCTATGACATAAAATAAATGTGCAGGTAAATCAACTCCACTCTATTATTTATATGCATATATTATTTTAGAATAGTTAAGTTGTAGATTTGAATATTCGTTGCATTTTTAAATCTATAAATATTGAAAAAATTTAGGGTACACAGTACACGCGTCGCCTAAATATTTATTTATTTTGTATTTATTTATTTATTTATTTAACGTCTATCCTATTCAGTTATAAAAACTGATTTACAAAGGAGGACAACTAAATAAATCTTATTACATAGATGCAGACACAACAATGAACTACATTTAAGTAAATATTTGAAATAGTAATATTACAACAATGCATTAAAATACTCAACAAATTTGATAACAAATAAAAAGGATATTAAATGCAATTTATGAATGAATCGAATACATATAAGAAAAAGGGGGAAAAAACATGCTTATTGTTGTTAATGTTTGTCTAGGGTCAGTTTAAGATCCTGGTTATGTCAATTCGACTGCATAAAAACTATATTATTTTGATGTTGCATTCAGACCTCTTCTTTTTTCTAAAACGCACCTAATGCAGTCTTAAAACCTGATTTTAAAAAATGTTAGCCTGCGGCGGTATTAAAAAGGGGCTCTGCCCCCACACCCCCTAACTTTTCCGCAAAGGTCTAAGTTCCCCCCCCCCTTCCCCCCGCCAGGACAAGATTCCATGCAGATATGATTCTGAAGTTATGTCCCGTCAAAAATAAAATAATAAAATTGACAGCTCTTTTATAAAGTTCCTTTTTCATTCTACTAACTTTTCAGACGTCTTTACTGCATTCTTTAGAAATCATGGGCTAGTGGTTCCCCATTTATAGCTTTCGTATTTTAAGGGGGGCAGGAATGGCCTATGTCGCGCATGTTAAATTGCCTAAATTCCGGTACCATTTACTCCCTGGCTTTTAGTCTTAGAGACTAAATTTTGTTCCCCCTTCTAGATTAGCCTGTTACCTAGAAACTGTTTGTGGGGATTTTTGAATTTTGAAAATCTGTGGTTAGCAGATTTTTTAAAAAAATTATCAAAAAACAATCTCAGAAAATTGACATTTTTCAAAACAATTTAGGGCTAAAATTGGATGATGATATTTTTTCATAAGTCCCCACACACAGTTTCTTTAAAACAAAATAAAGAATTAGTCCTGAAAATTTCAAGGCTCTAGCTTCAAAACTGCCGAATTTATTTATTTATTTATTCCTTTTTGTTTTGTTTTCTTTTCTTTTCATTCTCCACCCATTTTCATATTTGATTCATTCATTAAATGCATAATATCATTTTTATTTGTTACCAAAATTGTTGTGTTTAATGCATTGTTCTTGTAATGCTACTATTTCAAATATTTACGAAAATGTAGTTTATTGTTGTTTCTGCATCTATGTAATTAGATTTATTTAGTTGTCCTCCTTTGTAAATCAGTTTTTATAACTGAATAGGATAGACGTTAAATAAATAATAAATAAATAATAATAAGTGCCGTAGTTTAAGAAAGTATTGTTTTGAGTAAACGGGTGCTTAAGTTAATATATAAGGCGTACTTCATCTGCAGTAATTACATTACCGGTACCATTTTTCAGAGGGTATTCAACTAAGAGATTTGATTATTTTTAAATTTAGCACATTGGAGTTTTTGCTAACAATAATTGTATTATTTTTTTTCAAATCTTTTTTTTTATATACATTAATTTTTGAGTCGTTCATATATGATGGTTGTCATAGCAACATAAAATAAATAAATTTTTGCAAAAAAAAAACAATTTTTTTAAAAAAAATTTAATTTGTGATTAATAATATAACATATTCAGCCATCAACTTTGACAATAAGTTTCATTCCTTCATTCATTTTTTTTCTTTTGGCGATGTAAATACAATTCTAAACTTTACGGAAAATGTAAAACGCTGTAAAACAAGGTATAGGTGGAACCAGATAAGGTGGCGGTCGCCGAGGGATCGCAGCACTGTCGTCCACGCACTATGGCCACAGGATCGGCAAAAAGTAAATAAAATAACGGTCTCTAAAACTGCTTTCGGAGAAAAACACGACTATTTTAAAGCCAAGCCTTGCCCAATATATCCTAAAAATAAAGTATTTATGAAGTGTACGAATAAAATCAAGACATTTTGATGCTCCTAAACATTGACATCACATCTGGCGAGGTTGGCATTATAAACAGCTGGAACTTTGGACACACCATTACCAACAAGGCAAAAAAACACTTTCGTAATCGTGATTACTTAAAATCATTATTTCGCTAAAATACTGACTGTGGGACGAACTACTTTATTCACAGCTAATAAAATGTTGATTTATGTGATAACATATTATCACGATAACATGACCAAATACGGTAGGCCCTACCTAATGCCAGTTGTGTGTAAATGTCAACGTTGGCGTCCGTGTTCTCGCTTGACCTTGACGGCCGCCAGCTTATCTGGTTCCACCTATTTAGATGCACATTTCAAAATACCTCATTGCGTTCAAGGGTGAGTAGAAGATCATAAAAAAATATCGGCCACCCAAATTGTATACTTATTGCAAGACTTAGCTGGGGCTGAGCTGGGGGACCGCCTACCCAGCTCAGCTCCGTAGGGAGTTTCCTTTACGGAAGTTTGGTCAAAAACGTGTTTTAAATGGCTTACAGAGTTTATTTCAATAAGTTCTATTATATTTACCATGCAATATGGTATTATGTAGCAGGATTGTTATTATTAAATAATCAAAATATGTAACCCTCGAAGAATCAGAGGGGGGTCGTCCCTTCCCCCCCCAGGATCCGCCACTGCCTATATACTACGATATTTTGAAACATTTAATCTTAAATATGTTGTGTTGCGGCGAAGTATGGCCTGAGGAAAAGTAGTGGACTGTAATTTTGAGGTTGAATAGAAAATTAAAGTTTAAATAATATATTCAAACTCCTACGAACACACGCGGCAAAAGGACAAGAGTTCCAAAATGTGAAAAGAATAAGTTCTGACAGGAATCGAACCCCGATCCTTTGCGTGATAAGCGAATACATTGCTAATTATGCTATATCGACTGCTTGGCAACGGGTAAAGCAGAAGTAATAGTTAAAACTAGGAAAACGCTAAAGTCCCGCCACGTTGATGGATGAGCTTTTTAAAGTTTTTAGTTTGCGTGGGATATCTTTACTTTTGCAAGTGCTTTGTTTTGCTGCCTACGCATTGTAGGTGATTGTTGTCAAGTTTCTGTTGTTACCTGTCAATTGGTATTATTTACCGCAAACAACTTGTATTAAAAGCTTTATTTCTATGGCTTCTGGCTAACGTTTTCAACTTTCTCTTTCAAAAGGTACTACATCACCATAACCTTAATGTCCATGTATAATATGAACGTTGTAGCCCCACCCGTTTGGTCAGAATTGGTCCAAATGTCACGAAAATATCGCACTAAAAATCAAAAAACTTATATTAAAAGCTTTATTTCTATAGATTCGGGCTTATTTTTTCAACTTTTTCTTTCAAAAGGTACTACATCACCATTACCTTAATGTCCATGTGAAATATGAACGTTGTAGCCCCACCTGTTTGGTCAGAATCGGCCCAAATGTCACGAAAATATCGCACTAAAAATCGAAAAAAATCGTAAAAGTACGATATTCATGAGAAATATTTCTTCGATTGTACCCAAAAACGTAGCAAGTCTAAGTTTAGAGATTTCAAAGGTCCCCTTCAATTTTCATCAAGATCGGATATGCCGTTTGACGGTAGAGAGCGAACAAACAGACGGAAAAACAAAAAAAAAAAAAAAAAAAAACACACAAGCTAAATTTTTTGGGGGGTCGGTGAAATTGAAGTCTTCGCTTCGCTCATCCAATAAATAAATGTAAACTAAGTAGGCCCTACGGTAATATGAAAAAACAATAGTCGCCACAATTTATTTGCAACGTTAACGCCATGATAAACTTTCGTTCACTTGCCCAGTGATGTCACAGGGTCAGGGTTTACCTGAGGCAAGAATGGATTACGAAATATCTTAAATATGTGGTAAAGATTTACGTCAACTCTCGACAGCAGCCCGCAGCCTGGTGGATACGAAGGGGCCCAGTCCGAGCGATGAAGTTTACACTGCAATCCACAGGAGGATTCTCAGCCGCCCAGTACTAGACTAGGTGAACCTGCTTCAGTTACAGATGTACCTCACGCCCACGCAATGAACCAGATCCTAGGACAAGCCCGGACCTAGCCCACGGGAGGCATGGACAAGCCCGGACCTAGCCCACGGGAGGCATGGACAAGCCCGGACCTAGACCACGGGAGGCATGGACAAGCCCGGACCTAGCCCACGGGAGGCATGGACAAGCCCGGACCTAGCCCACGGGAAGCATGGACAAGTCCGGACCTAGACCACGGGAGGCATGGACAAGCCCGGACCTAGCCCACGGGAGGCATGGACAAGCCCGGACCTAGACCACGTGAGGCATGGACAAGCCCGGATCTAGACCACGGGAGGCATGGACAAGCCCGGACCTAGACCACGGGAGGCATGGACAAGCCCGGACCTAGACCACGGGAGGCACGAACATATCCGGACGTAGCCCACAGGAGGAATGGACAAGCTCGGACCTAGACCTCATATTTTATGGACAAATTAATTAAAGTTGAGGAGTTTTTTTAAAAGCTTTTTCACGGAATAATGTATGTTACTTTTTTATTTGTATGTTATAAATTTTTAGGATAACACTACCATAGGTGATTTTATTCACTACAACTAGTCCGGGCCCCGATTCATGTACATTTTTATCCCGGTATAAGCAGAGTTAGGTGGTATAAGTGCGGTATAACTCCGAATCCAATTCATGAAGACTTATCCCGCCTCGCACGGGGATAAGAAAATATGTAAACAGATGGCGGACATTTTAAATTTTGCGTCTATGTGTAAAACGAGAAAAGTTTTCATTACTCTCATAAAACAAATCAGAAACCGTCTCGGGCCTAGGCCCAGATGTAGAAAATTATTCATAATACAACAGTGTAGGCCTAAAGTTCGATTAGGCTATAGGACTAGATAAAATTAATACGAACATAACACGTTTGACAAGCCCTTGGCCTCTCCTAGGCAACCCTAGGCCTGCACGACCTTGTTTTGAAACACATCCCGCACAAATAACTAGTTTTGATTACTAAAAGCCTTATGCAGATGAACAATAGTATGATAGTCCTAGGCTATTCCAAAATTTACGGCAATAATACGCCTTTTCTTTTCTTTTAATGATCTCACGCAATCTTCTGTCAGTAAATAAAAATGTAAAACAAAAGATGGAGCATATTTTTAGTGTTCTTTTGCAAATCTGCTGATTTACATGGCTGTGGAATGCAGTGGAAAAAACATTTGTTGTACTTGTTGTTGGATTGAAAATTTCTGATTGGATGAGAGTTGCTCAGACTTAACCAGGCCTTATCCTGCCATGTCCTGCATTATACCGTCCTTATACCACTTATACCCGGGATAAATGTACATGAATCGGGGCCCCGAAGTCTAGTTGACCTAGGACTAATTGTATCTTTGGATTCAGGAAAAAAACTAAATGACACATAACTTCAGAAGGCAGTGTTTTGCCTAACTACATAAGTGGTAGATACTCTGTTATTTCTCTATGGATACTCTTGCTAAAAATGTGTTTTTTACAGTTCTAGATCGAATTTCGTTTTGAATTTTATAAAAGTGTCTTCTTTTAGTAATAACCTACAAGTGATATTGTTAGTGAGTAAGTACAAGTGTGTTTTACATCGATTTTTATGTTTTTAATTTTGAATAATTTGTTGATGAGAAGGATTCACACAAATAAACAAACGACCATCGACACAATCAGGCAACCAAGGTCTATTTGATTCACGGCTACTTGGAAATTATATCGCAAATAACTTAAAATTACAAAATAACAACATTCTAAATAATATATCGCCTACTTTTAACCTTTGTCATACCCATACTGTCAAGAATGGTGTCTAAGGCTTGTTGTGTGTTTGGCTTGCTGCTCACGATATTTTTTTTGCGTATTGAAATATCAGAACTACGTATAGTACTTGCAGGAGACGTTCAGCCTAATCCAGGACCTCAACAACTTGTCAACAGTAATATGGTCAGTGTCAACAACTCAGATGATACCAGTATTATGGATCCTGACTGAGCTAATGACGTATGACGATCTGAGAGAGGAACTAGCCAGGCTTGGACGGCGGAATCATGGATCTTAACGAGAGCTTGTCAAAAAACTGATAGATGTGAGGAGAAAACTTCTGAAATTGAGACGTCTACCGTTGCCACTCGATGGAAGAAGTGTGTGTGGCGTATGTGATCTTCCTGGGAGGATAAATCAAATATTTGTCAATTGCGTGTTATGTAGTAGAAAATTTCATAAGTCATGTTTACGATTATCGACTTCAGAACATAAAAAAGTATCCAACGCCGCCACATGGATGTGCTGGCAATGTTCTTTACCACAGCTCGCAGATTCTATGTTTGATCATACAACTGACATAACATCACCTGGAGACACAACTAGGCTCAGTTTCGGCTCTCAGCAATCAACCACCTGTCACTTGTTACGAACGGCATTCTTAGCTCACAAACGTGCTCTTAATGTGGCTCACATAAATGCTCAAAGTTTACTTTCGCACATTGATGAGTTCCGTATTATTTTTACTGACACGACTATTGATGCCATTCTTGTGTCTGAAACCTGGCTAAAGCCGTCTTTGCATTCTGATTTAGTTAACTTTGATGGTTATACCCTCTTCCGTAATGATCGTACAGGCAAAGGAGCTGGTGGGGTAGGAATTTATGTCCGAAATGAGTACAAGCCTAAAGTTATTGCTAAGTCAGCATCTAATTATTCTGCTCGACCAGAATATTTGTTCCTTCAGATTGATGTAGGCTACACTAAATGTTTGCTTTGTGCAATTTACAAACCACCAAAGGTTGGGAATTTGTTGGATATTGAAAGTGCCCTGATAAATATTATTCCAAATTATGATCACATACTAAAAATGGGTGACTTTAATACAGACCTCACTGCAAACACCAATGCCAAAAATAATTTAGTGGATATGTTCAAATCATGTAACCTCCATCTTGTACCTTTGAATCCAACCCATCACACAAGTAATTCTCACACTCTCCTTGATCTTATGATTACTTCCAATGCGGATAAAGTGCTACAGCATGGGCAATTATATATACCTGGTATCTCAAAACATGATCTTGTATACTTGTCATATTCTCTGCGCTGTCCTAGATTTTTACCAAAAGTCATAACGTTTAGGGACTTCAAGAACATTGATAAGGAAAGCTTTGTTGAAGATGCTTTTGCGATACCATGGCACTATATTCAATATAAAGATACAGTAGATGAGAAACTTTCCCTTTTTAATGAAATGGTTTTACAAATCTGTGACAAACATGCTCCTTTCCGCACTGTCCGTGTGACGCGCCCCCCTGCACCCTTGCTTACAACATCAATTAAAAACCTGATGAGTGATAGGGACACAGCTTATCGACGTAAAGTAAAGAACCCTTCTCCATCTAATAATGAAATGTATAGGCAATTACGAAATAAAACAACACAAGAAATAAGAAATTCGAAATTGAGACATGCTTTTGCTTATAATTCATTTAGCACAAAGGACTCTGGAAAAATGTTCGAAATATGGGCATAGGGAAAAACAATGACAAATCTCCTGTTTGTGACATTCTGCCTGATGATTTGAACAAACATTTCACTCAGCCACCTACTAAATTAGACTGCGAAGATAAAGCAAGTGTTATCGCAGAAATTAAAAGAGACTGTCATTTAATGTTCGTGATGATGAAAAGTTTCACTTTCAATATGTCACAGCAAAGGCCATTAAAGAAGCAATGTGGGATATTAGAACAGCTGCAAAAGGAGTGGACAATATAGAGATTAAACTAATCGATAATGTTCTGCCTGTTATTCTCCCGGCCCTTATGCACATATTTAATTTCTCACTTCAAAACAGCATTTATCCATCAATGTGGAAGCATTCCATTGTTGTACCCCTTGCAAAAAAGAGTCAACCAGAACAAGCTTCTGACTACCGACCAATTAGTATTTTACCAGCACTATCGAAGGTCCTCGAGCGCATTGTTCACAAGCAAATTACAAATTATTTGAATGCTAATAATTTATTTGATGAATTCCAATCAGGCTATCGTGTTGGGCATAGCACGGGTACTGCTGTCTTAAAAGTTAATAATGATATAGTTTCTGCGATGGATAAAGGGCAGGTGACGATACTTTGTTTGTTAGACTTCAGTAAGGCATTTGACTCGGTTGACAATGATATTCTACTAGGTATTCTTGCAACTCTTAATTTCTCTAAAAGTGTTCTTGATTGGGTTAACTCTTATATGACCAATAGGAAGCAATGTGTGAAAATAGGTGTGATGTATTCCAATTGGTTGAATGTCAATTCAGGAGTTCCTCAAGGCTCTGTACTGGGCCCTTTATTTTTTTCTCTTTACATGAAACCGATTTCAAAAATCCTAAAGTTCTGTCAGTATCATTTATATGCTGACGATTTGCAGCTTTACATAATTACTACGATTAAATTTCTTATTGAAACTTTACATAACTTTAATGGTGATCTTGATGTGTTGTATAAAATGACGAATAGAATCGGTTTAAAAATAAATCCAACAAAATCACAAGCTATTATTTTTGGCACAACAATTTCTTTATCTAAACTAAACAAAAGTATCATCCCAAAACTTAATATTAATGGAGACTTGCTTAGCTATTCTCGAACAGTTAGAAACCTTGGACTGCTTATGGATGAATCCCTACTCTGGTCAGATCACATATAAAATATTTGTCAAAAGTCTTTTAGAACAATGCACTGTCTCAAGAGACTTAGGAATTTCTTACCAACAAAGATAAAAATCATGCTTGTGCAATCTCTCATTTTCTCCACGATTGATTACTGTGATGTAACTTACAGTAACAATCTCACACAACAAAAATCCAACAAACTGCAGAAAGTTCAGAATGCTTGCTTGAAATTTATATTTAATCTTAAATATTATGATCATGTGACCCCATCCAGAATCGAACTGTCTTGGCTTACCTTTGAGCAACGACGTGTGTATCACTCTCTTTCTCTTCTACACAATATCGTCAACAATTCTGCTCCAGTTTATCTTTCACAATAGGTGTAAATCTTCTTAATTGCAATCATGACAACAACACACGGTCACAATCAACATTAACTTTAAAAATTCCCAAACATAAAACCTCCTTATATAGTAATTCATTTCCTGTTTCTGCTGCCCGAGCATGGAACCTAATTCCTTCAAACATTCGCATTACCAAATCTAAATCAGCCTTCAAAAACAAATGTCATTCGTATTTACTTGATCCTTCTTTGTAATCTAATTAGGGAAACGCCAAAGTCGTTGTTAAACGAGTGAGTGAGTGAGCCAAGTGTTGAGTACCCGGGAACATCCCCTTTCCTCCCCTATACCTAAGGATCTAGCCCAGTATGAGGAATGATACCGGGTACTCAACACATGGCTCACTTACTAGTTTAACAACGACTTTGGCGTTTCCCTAGTTATATAAATTGAACATTTGAAATGCGAATCGTATTTAAAACGTATATTAGCGTGAAACATTAACAAATTTCCAAGATAAAACAAAATCACCTAAGATTTATTTCCCATTTAACACTCCTCCAAAATATAATGTGGGTGTCAAAATATAAAAAAAGTTCGAGCTAACGGGTACCGAAACCCAACCTTCCGCGCGGTAGACTAAATGCTTACCAATAGGCCATGCAAGCCAGGCAGTTGTGGTCCCGCTAGCTGCTACTGAACAAATGCTATCGATATTTTAAAAATCACATTTTTATTTATTGTATGATTAAATCGCAATGGATCTAGCTGATTTTGTTAGCAGTTCTCAGTAAACTCGTACCGGATGTCTGTTTAAAATTTCAGCCCAATCTGTTCAGCGGTTCGGCTGATTTTCGACGTACGTACGTACAGACAGACAGACAGACAGACAGACAGACAGACAGACAGACAGACAGACAGACAGACAGACAGACAGACAGACAGACAGACAGAATCACAGAATGAGACCCGTTCGAGTTGAATGGAGACACTCGGTCGCTCCGCTCCCTCGTTTAACAAATTATTTAAAAAACAAAACAATGTTCATTCTTTGAAAGATTAAATCATTGTAGGTTTTAATTAGTATTTCATTAATGATTATTGATTGTATTTTGTATTCTTTTATTGATGTATTGATGGTTTCTTTAAAGTGCTAATGAAATAATTACATATATTAAATTTATTACTTGAACTGTTTATTCTACTTCAAACACGTTAAGTGATATTAACCTGCTACTTTACTTGTACTAGTTTTTATGTTTTTTATCATTTTTATATCTTTGTATTGTTCACTTGTGTGGTTATTTTTTACTTGTGTAATAATTGAAATTTGTTTTGTGCTTGGTTCAGCAGAACAAAAGGCCTCATGGCCTTAAGCTTCGCCAAGATATGAAATAAAGACTCTTTTATTATTACTAGGGAAACGCCAAAGTCGTTGTTAAACGAGTGAGTGAGTGAGCCAAGTGTTGAGTACCCGGAAACATCCCCTTTCCTCCCCTATACCTAAGGATCTAGCCTAGTATGAGGAATGATACCGGGTACTCAACACATGGCTCACTCACTGGTTTAACAACGACTTTGGCGTTTCCCTAGATATTTAAATTGAACATTTGAAATGCGAATCGTGTTCAAAACGTATTAGCGTGAAACATTAACAAATTTCCAAGATAAAACAAAATCACCTAAGTTTTATTTCCCATTTAACACCCCTAAAAAATGGGGGTGTAAAAATATAAAAAAAAGTTCGAGCTAACGGGTATCGAACCTCAACCCTCCGTGTGGTAGGCTAAATGCTTACCAATAGGCCATGCAAGCCACGTAGATGTGGTCCCGATAGCTGCTACTAAACAAATGCTATCGATATTTTAAAAATCACATTTTTATTTATTGTAGGATTAAATCGCAATGGATCTAGTTGATTTTGTTAGCAGTTCTCAATAATTTCGTGCCGGATGTCTGTTTAAAATTTCAGCCCAATCTGTTCAGCGGTTCGGCTGATTTTCGACGTACAGACAGACAGACAGACAGATAGACAGACAGAATCACAGAATGAGAACCGTTCGAGTTGAATGGAGACACTCGGTCGCTCCGCTCCCTCGTTTAATTATTACTAGGGAAACGCCAAAGTCGTTGTTAAACGAGTGAGTGAGTGAGCCAAGTGTTGAGTACCCGGGAACATCCCCTTTCCTCCCCTATACCTAAGAATCTAGCCCAGTATGAGGAATGATACCGGGTACTCAACACATGGCTCACTCACTCGTTTAACGACTTTGGCGTTTCCCTAGATATTTAAATTGAACATTTGAAATGCGAATCGTGTTCAAAACGTATTAGCGTGAAACATTAACAAATTTCCAAGATAAAACAAAATCACCTAAGTTTTATTTCCCATTTAACACCCCACAAAAATAATATGTGGGTGAAAAAATATAAAAAAAGTTCGAGCTAGCGGGTATCGAACCTCAACCCTCCGTGTGGTAGGCTAAATGCTTACCAATAGGCCATGCAAGCCACGTAGATATTGTCCCGATAGCTGCTACTAAACAAATGCTATCGATATTTTAAAAATCACATTTTTATTTATTGTAGGATTAAATCGCAATAGATCTAGTTGATTTTGTTAGCAGTTCTCAATAATTTCGTACCGGATGTCTGTTTAAAATTTCAGCCCAATCTGTTCAGCGGTTCGGCTGATTTTCGACGTACAGACAGACAGACAGACAGATAGACAGACAGAATCACAGAATGAGAACCGTTCGAGTTGAATGGAGACACTCGGTCGCTCCGCTCCCTCGTTTAATTATTATTACTAGGGAAACGCCAAAGTCGTTGTTAAACGAGTGAGTGAGTGAGCCAAGTGTTGAGTACCCGGGAACATCCCCTTTCCTCCCCTATACCTAAGGATCTAGTAGGAATGATACCGGGTACTCAACACATGGCTCACTCACTCGTTAAACAACGACTTTGGCGTTTCCGTAGTTATTTAAATTGAACATTAGAAATGCGAATCGTGTTCAACACGTATTAGCGTGAAACATTTAACAAATTTCCAAGATAAAACAAAATCACCTAAGTTTTATTTCCCATTAAACACCCCTCAAATATAATATGTGGGTGTAAAATTATAAAAAAGTTTGACCTAACGGGTATCGAACCCCAACCCTCCGTGCGGTAGACTAAATGCTTACCAATAGGCCATGCAAGCCACGTAGATACGATCCCGCTAGCTTTTACTAAACAAATGCTATTGATATATTAAAAATTACATTTTTATTAATTGTAGGATTAAATCGCAATGGATCTAGCTGATTTTGTTAGCAGTTCTCAGTAAACCCGTACCGGATGTCTGTTTAAAATTTCAGCTCAATCTGTTCAGCGGTTCGGCTGATTTTCGACGTACAGACAGACAGACAGAATCACAGAATGAGATCCGTTCGAGTTGAATGGAGACACTCGGTCGCTCCGCTCCCTCGTTTAATTACTAGGGAAACGCCAAAGTCGTTGTTAAACGAGTGAGTGAGCCATGTGTTTAGTACCCGGTATCATTCCCCATACTGGGCTAGATCCAGCCTTAGGTATATGGGAGAAAAGGCGATGTTCCCAGGTACTCAACACTTGGCTCACACACTCGTTTAACATCGACTTTGGCGTTTTTCTAGTTTAAATTGAACATTCAAAATGCGAATCGTGTTCAAATCGTATTAGAGTGAAACATTAACAAATTTCAAAGATAAAACAAAATCACCTAATTTTTATTTCCCATTTCACATCCCTAAAAAATAATATGCAGGTGTAAACATATAAAAAAGTTCAAAACTAACGGGTATCGAACCCCAACCCTCTGTGCGGTAGGCTCTATGCGTACCACTATGCCATGGCAGACACGTATAGTTCGTCCCGCTAGCTGCTACTAAACAAATGGTATCGATATTTTAAAAAATCAGGGATTAAATCGCAATGGATCTAGCTGATTTTGTTAACAGTTCTCAGTAAACTCGTGCCGGATGTCTGTTTAAAATTTCAGCGCAATCTGTTCAGCGGTTCGGCTGATTTTCGACGTACAGACATACAGAATGAGAGCCGTTTGAGTTGAATGGAGACACTCAGTCGCTCCGCTCCCTCGTTTAATTATACTACTTCTGATGATTATTATATAACTAGGGAAACGCCAAAGTCGTTGTTAAACGAGTGAGTGAGCCAAGTGTTGAGTACCCGGGAACATCCCCTTTCCTCCTCTATACCTAAGGCTGGATCTAGCCCAGTATGAGGAATGATACCGGGTACTCAACACATGGCTCACTCACTCGTTTAACAACGACTTTGCGTTTCCCTAGTTATTTAAATTGAACATTTAAAATGCTAATCATGTTCAAAACGTATCAGCGTGAAACATTAACAAATTTCCAAGATAAAACAAAATCACCGAATTTTTATTTCCCATTTAACACCCCTCAAAAATTATATGTATGTGTAAAAATATAAAAAAGTTCGAGCGAACGGGTATCGAACCCCAACCCTCCGTGCGGTAGGCTAAATGCTTACCAATAGGCCATGCAAGCCACGAAGTTATCGTCTCGCTAGCTGCTACTAAACAAATGCATATCGATATTTAAAAAATCACATTTTTATTTATTTTGGGATTAAATCCCAATGGATCTTGCTGATTTTGTTAGCAGTTCTCAGTAAACTCGTACCGGATGTCTGTTTAAAATTTCAGCCCAATCTGTTCGGCGGTTCGGCTGATTTTCGACGTACAGACAGACAGACAGAATCACAGAATGAGGGCCGTTCGAGTTGAATGGAGAACACTCGGTCGCTCCGCTCCCTCGTTTAATTATTGAATATATGGTTTTTAAGCATAAGCCCGCTTTAAGGACATAGTTATTGATTCATAGCAGTTGTCGAAAAAGTTTGCCCCGACTGGGGTTCGAACCCAGAACCTCCGGCTTAACGTGCCATAGCTCTACCAATTAAGCTACCGGGACCACAGAACAAACCTTTAGGAAACTGCTATTTGTTGTGACTGTTGACTTACATGCCATAAATCCAACAGAAGACGGCAATGTAGCTGTCAAATCTGAAAGATTGCATGGATAAATTCAATCACATCTCATCTCCCATGAGTTGGGTAGTATTATTATTATTATTATTATTATTATTATTATTATTATTATTATTATTATTATTATTATTATTATTATTATTATTATTATTATTATTATTATTATTATTATTATTATTATTATTATTATTATTATTATTATTATTATTATTATTATTATAAAGAATCCCCTTAAATCCTCATATGGTGGGTGGGTCTAGTCATCCCCTAAATGAAAATGTAATACAATTGAATTTAAAAAAATAGTATTTTTGAAACCTAGTAACCATGGTATGTAATCAAATCTTATCTAAGGGTCTTTCCAATAAAAAATATTTTAATTGTTTAAAATTTATTTTGTTGCTAGCAGAGGTCAATGAAAGTCAAATTTTGTATTTTTTTCAATATAATTTGTTAAACGTTTTTCTATTGGCACAATGTTAAGTAATGATGGTCCCATTATTAGTAAATAGGTCACACGATATAAGGCATATAAGTCAATCATGGAAGAAAAAAGTTATTATTACAATCTGTAGGTCCATGAACCCAAGAGTATGTAGTCAAAAATCTGTTTACATACGTTTAGGCGAACAAAAATCATGTTACGCAATATTCACCGACAGAGGCTACTCACGTGCTACGGATGTTACGCAATATTCACCGACAGAGGCTACTCACGTGCTACGGATCGAGATTATATTGAGGACGTACCTGGATCAAAACCCACTCATTAAAATCATCACTGAAGGTTTTTCTCATGGATTTCCTTAAATATATTCGACAAAATCTCAGATTGAGCCCCATAATATTGACCTCGGATTTGTTATTTCAACCAAATTCACACCTTATAAGTAGTAAGCATTGAGGTTGTCTACGGGAAGATTTCAATTTCACAAAATCTATTACCTATAGGTGCCCGCTATAGAGCGCTGTACACTGAGGTACCTTGAAAAACATGTTTTTTTGGCGTTTTCAAGGTGTAATTCGTACAACTGCACAATAATATTATATTCCAGGCTCATTACCATTAGATGTACTTCAGTTAAAACCATTTGACTCTCAAACTAATATTGCGTGTTCCAGTTAGATAATAGTAATTCGTCCAACTGCACAATAATCTAGGGCGACGACCGCACGCGACTGCTCAGGCAACGACGAACTCGCGGCCCTGTGTACATCTACCCGAGTAGGGGGTTTCCAGCTATCTACTCTAAACACGCCGCCCCGAAAGATTTACAATCTCGAAACTCGGTATATGACCTGATATGTGGTCCATGACCTACAAAAAAAATCAACTCGGCGATAACCCGTTCTGTGTTAAAAAAGTGTCTTAAGGTGTCTCTTTCAAGCTAAAAGT
Organism: Sweltsa coloradensis; assembly: GCA_024449915.1. NCBI lineage: Eukaryota > Metazoa > Arthropoda > Insecta > Plecoptera > Chloroperlidae > Sweltsa > Sweltsa coloradensis. Next base: position 34,584 of record JAMZAV010002518.1, read on the forward strand.
TGACCAAAATGTAATGGTTTCGTGCTCCCATGATAACATCGAAATGGCTGGACCGAAAATTATGCCATTTTGGGAGAAGTTAGATAATTGAATAATGTTTGCAACGTATTGATCAGAATGCACTTTTTTTCACCCATTTTCTGCCAAAAAAATCAAGAAAATACGTGAAAATTGGAAAATTTGACGTACTTCTTGATTTTTTTGGTGGAAAATGGGGGAAAAAAGTACATTCTGATCAATACGTTGCAAACATTATACAATTATCTAACTTCTCCCAAAATTGCATAATTTTCGGGCCAGTCATTTCGATGTTATCATGGGAGCACTGAAGGTCTGCAAGCGGTTGAAAAATGCGATTCTGCCTCCGACCGGTAGCGCATATATTATTCTATATCTATGATCGAGTACTTGGTCTATGTGGCATATGAGCTACGTTTATTGACTGATACGATTAAATGACTGTGCACTTGTTTATTATCTTCACCTACTGTTTTGAGTTTGGTAAGGTAAGGTGGTAAATGTATTGTAGAAGTGCGAGTATTGCTAGTGAAAATGTGAGAAAGTTTACGGCGTGTGAAAAAAAAAATTACGTGTGTGTGTAATTTTTACTCCTGTAAATGCGTATTTGGATACTATGGGAAGAAGATGTAAGGGAAAACTCTCAATCCCATCAAATACGACACAAAATTCACACAGAGCACAAAATTCTATCTGCAATGTATGTGAGAATCTGTTTATTGTAAACAGCCACGCAGCACTATTCCCCTCCTACACCATACAAACGACCAGAACGCTTATTGTTGAGAATCAAATTTATTTAGTATTCGATTTAATTTTTACTAATCTTTGATTATACGTCCTCTTGTCTTGGTCATTTAAACGAAGTTAACTAATTCTGTAGGCTGAGTACGATTGATTATTAACCGCGATGTAAGAAGCGAGAAACAAGACATATCTTATGATTGCAAAATGAATTGAATTTGATAGTTCCTAGCACTGCTTATCTTCACCTTGACATGGATGCCACCATTCCACTTGTGTCTCCACGTTTCCTTCAGTCGTAATTAAAAAGAAGTCGCTCTAGACAAACGCAGTACCAGGTTACATTTTTTTAGTTTTTATTCGTTGTTTTATTAATTGCCTACTCGTATTTCCAGTATAACGATTAATAGTGTCCTAATAATATGTGTAATAAAATAATCATATTCTATTGGGAATGAGAGATTAAAGACGTGCAGTATAGATAAATACCGTAGACAACCGCTGGACGATTGCAAAGATTTGGTGATTATGTTTGAAACAACTAACAAGATACAATTATTCATGTAACTTCGTGCGGGTCTATGCGCAGTGGGACCCGCTCAGTCAGTCAGCGAGTGCACAGCGTAACACGTATCTCGGGTGACTGTGAATCATATAGCTCGCCTGCGCTGTTATTGGCTCAAAAATCATGATTGGAATATCGCTAGTCCTGCCTTTTGAGTCCGGTAAAGCATGCTCTCTCTCTCTCTACGTAAATTCCCACGGGTTTAAAACAGCACTCTTAACATCGTTAAAATCCTTCCGGCTGGCTGGCCAGCTAATTTTCCGCGGAGCTATATTGAGCCCGACAGAGAAAAAGTTAAATCTTAGAACTATGAAACTTGGACCACACTTAGATGTACCTCAGACGCAGTACCTTTTGCTTTCAAAATAAAAATCGGGTAACAGGTACCGGAGAAAATCAAAATTTGGATGATAATCAAACACGTAATTACAAAAACGTGGTAATTTGTATAAAATTGAAATTAAACATGCTCTTAAGCATTAAAAAAGCGTCTAAAACACAAGGGACTAAATTTGGGGAGGACCATGGGCCCAAAAATGACAAAAAAAACATTAAAAAATGAATCATTCGATGAAAACGCTACAACTGAGAAGTTTCAAATGTGGAATACACTTTGATATTCCTTTGCACCTGCAATAGTTTTCAAAATCAATGGCTGTTACATTAAACGGGAAATCAAAATTAAACTCTAAGGTATTACAATAACTCAGGATTTGAAGTGGAACATTCAGACTGAAATCGTGAGAAAAAAATTTGCTAAGCTTCTAGGCTTTTTATCCAGAACTTTGCACTGTGCACGCAGCCAGGTCAAGCGGACTGTGTACTTATGACTTGTTAGACCTACACTGTCCTATGGTTGTCCTGCATGGCATCCAACCTCGAAGGCCAATGCTTACAAATTAGAATCTCTACAGAATAGAGCGACAAAATTCATCATCAAAAGTTAAGACTTGAATAGGCAGCAACGAACGAAGATGTGTGATATACTTACTCTTGAAAATCACCTAAAGGAGTTGGGAATCGTTTTATTTTTTAGTCGACCTGGATCCATTGACCAGAATACAACTTGGTTATCGCTCATGCAGATACGGTATAGCGCTGTTACTCTGTTACCTCCTTTTGCAAGAACAACGCAGTATCAGCAAGGTTTTTTCTGTCGATCTGTTAGTGATTGGAATGCTCTGTCTTATGAGGTCCGCACAGAACAAGATTTTCATAAATTTCGGAGAGACCTTAGAATAACTTTAATGAACAGTCAAAATCATACCAGTTAACACGAATACCACTCACTCCCTTGTACACATACACTCATATTCACATTCACATTCACACTCAAATTCACATTCACACTCGCCATCATTTTTGTATTATATTTATGTGTGTTATCTATTAGTAATTTTTTGTGATATTTTGTGTTTTTCTAATATTGTTATTATATGTTTTATATTGTTGAATGTGTCTTGTATATTCCTAATATTGTATTGTGTATATTGTCCTGGTGGTAAGACACTTTGTGTTATGGGGCTTCGCTCTAATTCTTACCTCCAGCCATGTGATTGTTAAAATAATGTCATGTTGGAATAAATAATAATAATAATATCAATAATAATAATAATAATAATAATAATAATAATAATAATAATAATAATAATAATAATAATAATAATAATAATAATAATAATTCTTTATCATTTTTGAATATGGAAAGCAAAATTGGGTAACGGGTACCGGAGAAAATCAAAATTATCAAAAGCTAGGTAATTCCGTACTCTTATGAATAAGACGCTATGCAGAGAAAACGGTTCATCTTAGAACTTTGAAACTTGGGCCACACTTAGATGTCCCTCATGCGCAATCACTTTAGATTTCAAAACCAATTCCGAGCAATAGGGACCGGGGAAAATCAAAATCAAAACGTGTAATTAATCGGGCGTAGTAATTAGTACAAGCTTGAAATTAAACATGCTCTTAACCATTATAAATATCTAGCGCTTTAAACACAAGGGGGAAAATTTGGGGGGACCGTGGGCCCAAAAATGTCAAAAAAACAACTCTGAACCAAATTTAATCATTCAAAGTCCATCATTCACGCCTTGATAGGAAACAAACAACAAAAAGATGTAATATCCCCATAAATATAAAAAATTGTACGTAACAACCAAACAGTAGCCAAGCTCTCCTTCAAAAGTCTTCGGCTGTGAATGGTGTGAGATATTGAAGTTAAGCCAAGATTTTCATTCTTTCTCCATAGTTTCGCTTTAAAAAGAAGTAAGATCATTTCGCCTGTTGACGAGCGAAAATGATCTTAATTCTTTTCAAAGCGGATCTAGGGAGAAAGAATGAAAAGCTTGGCTCAACTTCTGTTTATCTCACAGCATTCACAGCCGAAAACTTTTGAAGGAGAGCTTGGCTACCATTTTTTTTTTTTTTTTTTTTTTACAAATTTTAGTATACGAGGGGATATTTTATGCCAGGCTTATTACCATTTGATGTACTTTAGTTGAAATCATTTCACTGTCAAACTAATATTGCGTGTTATGGTTAGATAATAATAATTCGTGATACACGAAAGTTTAGACCTGATGTAGTGTATATTACATACATATCATCCATTTACGATCTCATTTTCCTATTTTTGATTGTGTTTCCAAGGTAAGTATATTACTGAATAAATAAAGAACAATTGTAGATTTCATTGAATAAGTTAACTTTATATATAAATGTACATAGTACTTAAATAAAATGATTAATTAATCATAATAAACTCCAATGCTCATACCATGTTCGGTATTATACATAATATAAACAAATCTCCAACTACCGCAATCGCTTTGCAATATGCGTTCAATGTATTATTTACAACTATTTGGCAAAAACTAAACCTCTTAAATTTCATGTTAATAGTTTTAGAATGGTTAAAAATTAAACTCACAACTGAAGTAAATGTTCAATATTTACCAACCAAACGCTACACTTGCGCTAGAGATAATTGATGGACTATATATAGTACAAACCACCATTGACAAATGGAATAATTTAATAATATTGATTTAAACTACAATGAGTTAATAAACACCGTGCATACTTTAAAATCCGACTATCAAAAATCAACATGTTATTTAATTTAACTGTACAATTTGGTCTTTTTTACAATGCCATAATATTAGTAAATTAGTTTTAATATTATAACATTCAATAATACTGAATTTGCAGGACGGGTTTATAATAATTGTCTCATGACGAATATATTTATTAATAAGCAACCATAAATATTTCGGAAACTGATTTATCACATTGTGAAGTTAAATACAACTATTTTCATTGCAGATTTGCAATGCTGGCCAAGAATATTTCCCGAAGGAACAAATTAATTTCACGTGTGGCGGTTAACATAACATTATTTGAACTAGACATTATTATTGAAACCATTTTGCTTTTGTTAGAAGCAACAATTGTTTTTATGTGATCTTGAATAATCATAATGATTAATGAATGATTAATGACGATGAATTTTGTAAAATGTAAACGTCCTAAGCGATTATTGTGCTTGACGTAGCGTTGACACATTGTGCTGCTGAATAATTAGTGGTTATATTGGTTTATCAAACAAGGAAATACATTTCAAAACAAAAACAGGATATGAAAGTAACAGCTGCTACACAACCCTTGGCCAATCAGGCAATCACTATGTGAAAATTGTTTCTATTAGTAGTGTTATTCTATTTTATGTTGGCATTGAATTGAAATCTTATAGCATATATACTGCGTTGTTCATTCTTACTTACAACTTATCTTAAAATTTACCAAAACGTTACGTCTTTACATTGTATATAAAATATTTCTTTTAGTGAGTATGGATGTTTCCTTCAGTATTTTATTCGACCACCATTAATAATGTTCCTTCTAAAGCCTGAAGGCTTTAGTGCGTTGACGTTTACAAAATAACTCCCTTACGAAAATAAATAAATAAAAGGAAACCCTAGATATAACATTATTTTAGTGTTTTCTTTAGTAAACCTTCTGAAAAACTTGTCATCAAAATTTTCATTTTTGTCTCAGTCGTATGACAACAAGCACCATGATCTTCGTTCTTAAATTTATATTATTTCCTTCGTAATTTAACTCATGAGTGTCACAAGTAAAGTAAAATTTCTTTAAAATACGTCAATAAACTTGGTCAGTATAATCTTGTCAACTTCAACAACCGCTGTTTTTCTCATTAAGATTTCAAAAATTAATTAACGTTGCTCGCACAATTGCACAATGTTATTGCTTTGAAATAATTATAATAATTCTGTCTCCACATGACAGCTGACCAAAATGGCGCCAGTTCTTACCTCTTAAATCTTTAGTACAAACCTCCAACTGATTCTCTTACTCCAAGTTTTAAGTTCGACGTAGACAATATTGGACAAACATGATTTGGCGTAAGTATACCACCCAGGAAAACCTGATAACATATCAATGGTAATTATTGATTAGAAATGTTTAGTTCTTGTCATGTTATAATCACTATTTAGCTGTCGTCAATTTTGCAACTTGCTTATGCTTAACAAAATAACCAATTTATACAGAAATTACGACAAAAACAAAACAGTCATCACAGTTAAATACAATCTTCCCTAGGTTTAAACTTATCTTGGAGCGATGTTTTGTTGGATATTGTTTTACGTTTCGTCTCTTTGAGAAAGAAAATTGTTTTTGGTTGAACCATTTTAAGCCAGACGTTTACTAACCAGTACCGGAATCCAACGACATTGTTGGCTCGACCGTTGGTAGCAAGCGACTCTGATTCGGGAGGTCTCGGGTCCAAATCCCGTCGAGACCGGCAATCCTGACCGAACGTTATTTCCTAGGTTTTCCTCAGAATGCAAGGGATTGAGTCCTCTCAAACAGCCCTCGGACCTCCCTTCACAACTGTCCCAACTCCAATATACATAGTTAGACACTTGAAGAGGGGCCTGGGCAGGCTGTCCACGAGTAAAATAAAAAAATTACCTGCATTTAATTTAAGGATGTTAAGATCTTTGATGTGAACGATAAATGATTTAAATTGAAAGTACGTAACATTGCTGTTTTGTCACGAATAAAACCTTGTTTCAGAAGCATTCAATCTTAGAACCTGGTTTCAGTTACAGAATTACACTGATCGCATGTATCGAATTTCATCACTTTAGTGATATTTACTAAATTCTATATAAAGCCCTTTCACCCTCGTTGATCAATTATTTGTACAAGTCCGATGTGTTACATATTTTGTTGGACGAGATTTGGATATTATCTTATTGTGTTTCAATCTTCTAGCTTAAAAAAATGGTCTACTTGGTTCCACAGTAGTTTACTTAAGTCAGAATATTTTTCGAGACTTTAGGTCTCTTTTACCCGTACTTTACCAAGAATCTCTGTTTCGCAAATAACTATTCGTCTGCAGATGTAAACATCTTATTTTCATGTTCACCAAATTTAGAATCGTCACTTTTCACTTTCCCGCTTTCTTCGTTTTCCTTCTTAACGTCCTCTAACGGCGACACTTCATTTTGAAATTTTTTAAAGTTTGGCTCCGTTTTATCTAAAATAATATTCTTCGTTTGTTTTATTTGTGTATAGAGTTCGGGCGTGATAGTGGGCAACGAAGCTCGTTTCTTCGACGAATACGGTAAAGATTGCTCCTTGTCTACAAGAATCTTTTCATCTACACTTTCCAAAACGGGTTTAAAAGATTTAATTTCTCCAAGAGTGTCACCTTTCTCTGTTATTTCACTCTCTTTCTCCTCATCTTCCCCTTTATTAGCATCTTTACTATCTTCGTCTTTTAACCTTTGCGGCAAACTGGCCTGTCGATAAAAGAAGGACTTCTGCTTCATATCTTCCGAATTTGCTCCGCTATTGCCGTCTTCACTTTGCGCCCCCCAGTGGCCAAGTTTCATCTGCTCTTGTAGGTGTTTGGCCTCCTCGTCTTGTCTTCTCAAGAGGGGCATCTTCGCCACGATGTTGCTTGTGTTCCCTCCACCATCTGCCTCGTAGCCAGTATACTCAGGATAGCCGTAATGCCCACCTCCATAACCCACCTGATTTCCATATCTATAGCTTGGATTGTTCGACCCCGCCGACGACAAGCTGAGGTCGGACTGCGAGAGGCCTGTATTTGAGCTCCCGAGAATCCCTTCATCGTCTTCAGCAACGTCTTCCAAGATCTCGTCCGGAGGTTGATGTACTTGCACCTTCTGATTCCTGGAAGTGAGCCCGTCGTCGAGGTCCTCGTCTACCTCGTAGATGTCTCCCCGCGACCTGACTCCCGCGTGCTGAACCTCCACCACGAACACGTTGTTGTGGTGCGGGGAGCTGGAGGCCGAGAACCTCGTCGTCGTCTTCGTCTCGGGAGGGAGGCAACGCTCCTCCGTCTCGACGATCAGGTGGTTGTTCTTGAGGGTCATCGTGATGATGCTGCCGTTGGACGACTTGGACGTGTGGTTCTGGATGCTGCTCGATAGATTGGAGTAGTTCATGATCGGAGACTCTATCTCGTCCCCGGGATTGATGGAGAACTGCGACTCGCTGATCTTCAGCTAGAACACCACAAACAACTTTCAGGAACTGAACACGGACATCAAACATCGAGACACCAACCTAGTGTTTAGATCAATAACTGAATCATCATCATCCTCTCAGCATTCCACGTACTTTCCACCAATTAACATGTACACTGCTCAAGACACACATACTTCAGCTAACAGCTAACACAGTAGAATGTGAGGGTTTACTGATGTGCGCTGTGTGGTATCCAGTCGTCCTTCGTCCCCACTTTTTTCACTCTCAACTCTCGTATCGCCTTTTTCTTCTATTACGAGGGAAATTTAATGAGATCTGAAAAAAATAAAGAGTGTTTCATACGCATGCATTGTGGAAGGGTAATTTATTTATTTATTTTAAGGGCCAAGAAAGGATTCGATGAAACTTACCATGGTTGTCAAACAAGGACGTTTACACATTTTAAAAAGTTATCGTAGATTTGTTGAAAAACATTTATAAATGTGACGATTTTTTAGATGTACAAAATCACAAATAATAAAATCAATTTTGTAAACTTTTGTGCGGTAATTGTTTTAGCCATCTTTCTACGAATTAATAATTAATTAAAACAATTAATTAAAAATTTTAATTTTAAACTTTTGATCTGTTCTCTGTTGTTTTTTATTTTGGTGTTGCCTTTTAAGCCACCTTTCTACGCTTTTAAGAAATAATTCAATGATGGCCCCATTAACTTGGTCGTTTAGATAATACTGTTCACTCTCAATAAACATCTTCAAAGAAATTGAATAAAGAGGTCCCATTAAAGTGAAAATACAATGCATTATATACAAAACCCAATAATAAGATATTAATTACCTTTTTCAATACAATAGTATAAATACAAAAATAATCAATGAATAAAGAATAATCAACATTTTTGTACTTAGGTGTGACAAAAGCAAATTCACCTACAATGCAATTAATAAGTTGCTGATTGATTTACAAATGTATAGGCAAATGAGCAAAACTAATTAATACTGTGACGTTAATAAGTTTTGTTACTACACAAATCAATATAAAAAATATACACTATATATTCGGATTTTGAATAAAATGTTTAACAAGGCTAGCAACATACAAGCGGATTAAATGCTTTAATAATTATGACAAGGCTAGCAACATAGAAATGGATTGAGTGCTTTAATAATTATGACAAGGCTAGCAGCATAGAAGTGAATTGAGAGCTTTAATAATAATGACAAGGCTAGCAACAAAACAAATTCATCTACAATGCAATTAATAAGTTGCTGATTGATTTACAAATGTATAGGCAAATGAGCAAAACTAATTAATACTGTGACGTTAATAAGTTTTGTTATTACACAAATCAATATAAAAAATATACACTATATATTCGGATTTTGAATAAAATGTTTAACAAGGCTAGCAACATACAAGCGGATTAAATGCTTTAATAATTATGACAAGGCTAGCAACATAGAAATGGATTGAGTGCTTTAATAATTATGACAAGGCTAGCAGCATAGAAGTGAATTGAGAGCTTTAATAATTATGACAAGGCTAGCAACATAGAAATGGATTGAGGCTTTAATAATTATGACAAGGCTAGCGACATAGAAGCGAATTGAGTTAATAATTATGCAAATTAAAAAAAAAGGAATTGAATTTTAATATTATAAATTAAGTTGTTGGTCTCATATAAGAATAAATATTATATACAATTTTAGACAACAACGCAAATCTGGCATTGCATGAATATACGCCGATTAAGCATTGGCATAATAATTATGATAAATGTTTAGACAATTATGATGTATCGGCCTACAAAATAACGTTGGCATTTAATTACAATAACCAGTGTTACAACTATGTGCACCTAAACAAAAATACTGGAATAATAAAAACAGTATCACATAGCAAAAATACACGAGAAAACAGTAGCCAAAATCTTATTATACACAGAACATCCAAAGGCATCATACAAAGGCATGCTCTCTACCTAGGTCCTCGAATATACAACAAAATTACAGTCAATCAAAAAGTATGAATCTAAATCTACATTTAAACAAGCTCTAAAGCAATGGCTAACTTCAACATCCTCAGAAACAATTGAAAATCTCGTAAATCTCTGAAAGAATAAGAATAATCAAAATTATGCTATGGTAAATTTTCTCTATGGATATCAATGCAAATAGATCAAACCAATCGTGCAAAAATTCTACTTATTAAGAAAAATGAAATATTTCTACTTATATTCAGTTATATTAGCAATTTGTTTTTAGCATCTTATTTTCATAATATTAAGAAATAGATATAGCATTGTACATAGTCCTAGACATAGACATAAGATCAAAGACATCTGTCTCACAAACTTAAACCATACTAAAATATTAATTTCCTTCTTGTAAACTAAATAGGTATAGACGCATGTTTTGTTGCCGATCGCTCAAGCTTCTGCTTATGATAGCAACAAAATAAGTTTACAATGTATGTAGTTTGCATAACCTATTTTAATTTTACTCAAACGTACATGCTATTATACCATATAAGATAATAATTTAACTAATATACTCTTTATACTGCAATGTAAACTTAAGAATGCAATAAAGTGATTTAATTTGATTTGATTTTGATATAAACTAGAAAATGTGTCATGTTATTGACACTCAATATCGTCATATTATTTATTACAAATAATAAATAATTCAAGGTAGTGCTTAAGCAGTAAATGGATAATACTATGTACCACGTTCTTAAGGTCCACAAAATCTCCAAACGAAGTTTCTGAAAATATTGTCAAAAAAATAACGACCCAGATTTCAAAATGTTATATTACTATCAGCAAACATACACAATATATCATTGCATTACATCAATATGTGCTTTGAATATTTCAAGTAATATTTTGTGTCTAATAAACTAATTCACTGTTGTTTAGACATAATGGCGGAATTAGACCCCATTCAATAATCAAGTTTTTATCTCCGACTGGATATTCAGAGGACATGCCAGACTGATGCAATGGGGGTATTAGCACAGAAACGCCTTAGCACAGAAACGCCGTTACACCGAAAACTGAATTCATATTTTTTCTAAGATATCTGAGCAGTATATGTCTTTACACGGAATCGCCGTTACGCAGAAAATTCGGCAAAAACTTCAGTGTGTGTCTTATGACCGAATTACAGTATGTTTCTTGATAGTCTTTATTTGTCTTGTCTTGAGACCGAAATTCGGTGTAACGGGCCACACGGTCGTACTACTTAACTGATTGGTTATTTTCGGTGTAACGGCGTTTCTGTGCTAAGGCCCATACCGAGTGCGCCTTTGGACCGAAATAAATGAAAAGTATTGATATTTTCGGTGTAACGGCGATTCGGTGCAAAGGCCTACACTGTGTTCAGTTTTTAAAGTAAAAACTTAGAAAAATGTTATTTTATTTTCGGTGTAACGGCGTTTCTGTGCTAAGTCGTTTCTGTGCTAATACCCCGAGCCGGCCCGATGCAATGCAATAAGTTGCACACGAACACTCGCTACTTTGTCAGATGTGAATTTATAGAGAGAAAGAATGCAACCATAACATTTAAGAAAGCTTATTAGGCATAATATTTACTTTACAAATCATAGATGAAATTGTAGACTGTGGTAAATGTTGAGTATTAACCTCAACATGCATCTTATTTCTTATCTTGATCATAATAATAAAATAAATTACTACATATAAAAATCGCGAAAGAAAAAAACACGATCGGATCAACTTACTAAGTTACTAAGTCTACTAGTTGGTAAAGCAAGAATGTTATTTCATAGAATACTATTATGTACAAATTAGCATTATTCAGTTACTGTAAGCCTACTAGTTGGTAAAGCAAGAATGTTCATTCATAGAATACTATTATGTACAAATTAGCATTATTCAGTTACTGTAAGCCTACTAGTTGGTAAAGCAAGAATGTCATTCATAGAATACTATTATGTACAAATTAGATTATTCAGTTACTGTAAGCCTACTAGTTGGTAAAGCAAGAATGTTCATTCATAGAATACTATTATGTACAAATTAGCATTATTCAGTTACTGTAAGCCTACTAGTTGGTAAAGCAAGAATGTTATTTCATAGAATACTATTATGTACAAATTAGCATTATTCAGTTACTGTAAGCCTACTATGAAATTCATCAAAACACAAAATATTATCTGTGTATATGTAAAACGTAAATGTTTGAAACCATAACCTTGATTTGGCATATTATTAATAATATACTTGTTATATGTACAAGTATAACATGTAAACTAGTCTACTAGTGTAGTAGATATAAGTTGTTTATTTAAATAATGAAAGATCATAACATTTTAACTGTAAAGTTTTATTATTTTTTAAGCATTCTACAAGAATAGTATACTGAATAAGTTGCAAGAGCTGTTTTCATTGAAACACATTAATATACAATAATTTTATTGTGTGCTTCATTCATAATATAAGAAGATAAACATAACATTTTGATGTCTCTACAACTTGTGTTATGTAATTATATAGTGTAAATAATAAACCCAATACAATGCATGTAATGCTTGTTGTTATATTCCTAATGTTCTAATAATTATTATGTGTGGTCAATAGAATAGTAATTTTAAATAAAACTATTGATTAAGCTGATTATTACTGTAAGAAGTAGCTTCTTGCAACAATTTGAGAAATTGCTCTAGCTTATAATCTATTAAACGATCTAATGCAATGAAGATATTTAGATTCAGGTTGATTAAGTCATGCTAACTATTAACAACATATCAGATCAGTGGAATGCAATGTATATCCATTGAATGAGTGCATTGAAAGAAATACAGTTATTCACAAATTGCGTTTTCAACATTCTGTTACACCACAAAAATACCAACGGTTATACCTTTTGCGAGAGAAACCAGCATTTCCACCTGTTTCCAAACACAAGTATGAAAGAAGTGAGCAACTACATTTTGAAATTTTTTCCCACTAACGATAGATTGACAAAATAAAGTAGATAATAATGCATAGGGCCTAGGTTAAAACATTAAATCACATAGTACATAATAATATAGTTTAAAAGTTAATAAAAGTTAAGTTAATAATATGTAAATAAATAATAGTCGTCCGTTCATGCGTTGAATCATGATCACATATTAGCGACCATTTTCTTTTCGTTGGAAACCACTCATCCGATGCCTGTAATATAATATATTTTAGAGTTTACAACCACAAACAAGAGAAACAAAGGCGGTCTCTCCATCTTTCTCTTCCTTGGCCACTGAAGACTTCTTAGGGTGGTTGAGGTCTTCCCAATCGTCTTCGTGCCGGCCGGTACTTTTCATCTTACAGCACTGGACACTGCAAGAGCACTCATCCTGAAGAGCCTGTGTCAAACCATACACCACTAAATATTCAAACAAGAATAGAAATACTAAAATGTTTTGAAGATTTAGTGTAAATGCCGTTGTGTGACCATGAGCAACAGAGGCACCTCAAGTGTTGTGACATTCAGATCAAATTATCTAGATAATGAGCTAGATAAAATTTGTGTTATCTTTTTCAACTATAGATAAAATAAAGTTTATCTTATCTAAGCTTTTTAAGCTTTAAGAAGAACTCTATTTTAGATAAAGTAGTTAACAGTTCTTCAGCAAAAAATATAACAATGAATCACTTTAAAATTAAAAAATAAATACTTCTACTAGTTTACTACGTTGTTTTTCATAGAATCCGCATGTTTAAAAATGGAGGCAAAAGTTGGTAAATAAATTAGCTTTTTCTGAAACACGTCAATCTGGATACTTATAATTATCTGTTATCTTAGCAAAATTATCTAGATAACTAATTTTCATCTATTATCTTTTATCTACATACTGTTTAGAGTTTTTTTAAATCTTTATCTAGATAAAAAATAAATTAAAATCACAACACTGGTTATGAGAGAGGAGGAATCAAGAGGTACATAGATCGATACATGTCACCAGCAATTTGAATTACATATTTCTAACATGTATTTCTTCAGTGGTTCATGCGGATGCTTATTCCCTTATATATATATATATGCTTATAATAGGCACCCCCGCCTCCAACCCCCTCCGGCCAAAGGACTGCTCGGCCGACGTGCTTTTTCTTTCCGGGTAGTTAACCAATGGAACGACCTGCCGCCCGCCCTCAAAGACTGCTCAGTGAGTCATTTCCCTTCCCTGTGCAGGGAGCACTTATGGGAGAACCAACTGCATGTGCTAAATTAGTTAGTTTCACGTGCTTCATCAAGGCTCTTCGCGGCACAAGATTTCCACAGATTTTGAGTGTTTTAGCAAGATATTTGCTAGCGTCGACGCCGTTTCTTGTTGCAATTTTAACAAACAAGAATAAACAAAATAATAATATTAACCTGACCTCAAAATAAGTCGGCCCAAAATATGAATGCGGGGATTGAGTCAGTATGTTGCGAGATGTAACTTGAAAAACGTATATCCTAAAGCCTTGATTGAGTAGATTCAATCAAATATAGCTCAAGGGACAGTGTCCTGTGGAAATATAATTAATCTGTTCGACTTTTAACCGTCAAGGGATAAGATAAATATTAAAATTCCCAATTTCGTAATGTAATGTTCGCTACTGTTTTTGTCTAAACAAGACAATAATAAGTTTTCATAATGTATTTGCATATTTTTGTTGATTTGTATTATTAAATGGTGCCTTTAAATCGTTGAGAGTTTCGCGACATGTCCGGGTTGGCAACGGCGCGCTCTGAATTGGGATCGATGGCTCAAAGTGTGGGTGGACCAAACTTTCGTTATGCCCGGTTGAGTTCGTAGAACTTTCTGCAAGTACAGTCACAACCGTAAACAAGAGACATTTGGTTTTAAGTTTAACCCGCCCGTACGTCAGGTTAAAGAATTCTCCATATCAGAATAGGCACTAGGATAGTTACAGCTAGATAGGACAGATAAGTACCACATACCCAGTTGCAAACACCCTACTCGTCCACCTTTATGTTCCCGTTGTGCCAACATCATTATGTGCTCGGTTTCGACTGAAGATTAGACAGACGGGATTTGAACATGTGACGTCGCGTATTTCACTGTACGATCTGGAACTCAGGGGTAGGGTAATTGATCCTTACGCGTAACAGGTATTGCTAATTATTTTTACTTATAAAATACCTGTTAGAAAACAGTAGAACTTTGATATCAGATTAATACATTCAATTTTAAACCACAATTAATTTGCTTCCCGTTTTTTTTTTTTTTTTTTACAGAATATCTTATTAGTTATGTACACCGACAGTGATGGCTGATTCGAGAGGACCCGGGTTCAAATCTCGCCGAGACCGGAAATCCCCACTGAAGGTTATTCAGAAGTTTTCCTCAGTCGTTAATGCGAATGCAAGGGATTGAGTCCTCTTAAACAGTCCTCGGACATCCCTTCACAAATTGTCCTAACTCCAATATACCTAGTTACGAAGCGGGACATGCATTGCACTCTGGGCAGGTTTCTGAGTTTCTCATGTGTTATCGTTGAAAACTATGGACTCAAGGATAGCACATATTAAACGTGTTGAAGATGAGAATAATTTAATAACGGAAGACTCGTACCCTTCTATAAAGTGCAACCATGGCGTCTCTCGCTCGCATGGCTTCGCTTTATCCAGTCCCTTGGAAGCTCAATACTCTTGCACACGGGAGTAATGAGCCATTTTACAAGAGTGGTTTAATGAAATCGCAAATTCTCGCGAAGTGTAAAGTAACATTTAAGTTGTAAGCGCTATAAAATTACGTAATTAAATGACGTGAGAGAAAGACACGTAGGGAGAAAGAGAAGGAATGTATAATCAGGAAGACCAATATTTCATGGAATATCATCTTCAATCAAGATCTAATGTGTGAGCATTGTAGAATCTCACATCGGTGGTATTCTTTAAAAAAGTAGCTCAAATCCATTAGAAAATAACTAGAAAAGCAAATCAATAGATAATTTGAAAATCACAAATCCTAAACACACCTAATTACATAATCAATAAGAATATCACAACGAGCACAGCCCTTAAACACAAATTGTGTGTGATCCCTAAAAAATGTCAATAAAGGCCTGTGGGTAATTACCTATAATAAGATAATAATCTATGGGTGCGAGAGTTGTGGTCGGCTGCGTATGAATTACAGGTCCTTAAGGACTGAATTTTGGACAAACTTGACTGACAGTTATTCTCATTAACATTTTTAAGTGTCACTAAATAAAAAGCGTTTGTAGCCATAAGGTCTATCTATTAGCTTAGTTGTCAATGTCGAGCACATGTCGATATTGTCGCCGAGTTATTCGAGCTTCAAAGTTAACGCTATCGAAAGACAATGTCGTTTAAAATAGGAAAAATGCCTCATCTGGGCGCTTCTAATGAAAGATATTTGCTTTAACATGTGTAAATATTATGTTTGATACATTCATGAGTATATTTATGCAAGTGTTTAATAGAGCATTTTCATTAAAAAAAGTTAAAGAAACCGTTAAAACAAAAGGAACTTGGTATACTGCTGTGTCACTGCAGATAAAAAATGCATATTTAAAATCCAAGGGGCCAAAAAGATGTAATTTAGATATTTCGTATTACTTAGAAATTAAAAAATTGTACAGAAATAGTATTATGGAGGCTAAGGGAATTTACTTTAAAAACTATCTGGCTAATGCTAATAACAAATCTAAAGCCGCATGGGATGTTATTAATACTTATTCTGGCGGTAACAGGAGGTCACCCTTGGACATAAACATAACAAACGATTCAACCCTTATTACTTCGCAGGAAATGGTAGCAGATATGTTCAACAAGCATTTTGGCACTAGTGTTGGGGTATATGCAAGAAGTTCAAAAATGCTAATTAATGGGTGTTTCCTGAGGGTTTTTTTAATTCTAAACACAAAACAATTGGTTTGAACGTTTGAAAAAAATGTATTCTATAAGAAAACTGTGTTTGAAAATGCGTAATTTTCAAATGCCGCCGTGGCAACCGATAACGCGCTCTGATTGGTCGTGACGTCACCCGCCATGTAAGAGGCACGTAGAAGCAGTGGACTTGCTTGGTTGACGCGCAAATCCAATACGCAGGCCTACCTGACAGAATGGATTTATGGAAGGTAGAGGCTAATAATATTAATTAACCATCTCTGATTCTAATAGGTAAATGAGTAATTAACCATACTTCACTGCCATTCGATGATAACGTACAAACCTACCCAAATTAACTTTCCCGCAAAACCTCCGTGCGCGAAACCACCGTAAGAACAGCTGCTATCTAGGCCTTGGATTTTCAAGTATAGGTTTGGCTATTCGACGCCTAGAAGGGCAATGCATACAAGAAAATATATTCATGTAATTTATACAGTAAGCATAATGAGTAATTTATCATAATACAATGGCACCACTAATTAATAACGAATATAACGTACCAAAAAATACATTTTCCCGTGCATAACCCCCGAGATTGTACGCCTATAGGTCGGGCATATAGCTCGGCCTACAATAAAAGTTAATTTTGCACGTAATTTACACAGTAAGACACATGAGTAATTTATCATAAAACAATGCCACCACTAATTAATAACGAATATAACGTACCAAAAAAATACGTTTTCCCGTGCATAACCCACAAGATTGTACGCCTATAGGCCGGGCATATAGCTCGGCCTACAATTAAAAGTTAATTTTGCACTTTTATAGATTAGAAAATGATTTTAAAGGTTCACGGACATTAATAATTAGCATAATAGTTTTGGCAACCACAACCCATGTTAATTTACCACCGTGAGGCTAGCGATCGGGATTTTCACTTTTATGTAGGATGGCTATTCGACGCCAAGAAGGGTAATGCATACAAGAATACATATTTATGTAACTTATACAGTAAGATAAATTAGTTACTTATCATAATACAATGCCACCTCTAATTAAATCGAATATAATGTGTAAAAAAATGTTTTTCCCCGTGCGAAACCCCCGAGATTATTGACCTATAGGCCGGGCATATAGCTCGGCCTACAATTTAAAAGTTCGTATTGGCAACCACAACATTCCCTATTATCATTAGGCCTACTATGTTACAATCATGTCAATTTACGCCTCAAATCTTTGGGAACATTTAAATACAGCTTATTTAGCGTAGCTACACAAGTGCTAGTGCATAAGGAAGAACACAATATAGTCAGGTTCACTATGTCGTAAAAAAGACTTTCGTGGGATTTTTTTGGAGATTAGCAAAGTGCCATATTTTTGGAAAGCTTGAAACGTCAGGAATTCAAAAATCCATGTTTACATTTGCTCAGATGTTTTTTAAGGCCGCCATTTTGGATAATCAAAATGGCCGCCCGAAAATATGGTTTTAATTATATCTCGGCTTCCAAGTGACTTAGGAAGTTCATATGAAATTCTCATACTATGTTTTAACACCAAGAATATTAAAATCAACTTAAAATTTGTAAATATGCAGCCACGGCCGCCATTTTGAATTTAAACAGTGGATGACCCTAAAATACGAATTTTACTCAAATTAAGCTTCCAATTGACATAGAGAGTTCATGTTAGTTGTTACTTCTATGTATATACACAAGGAATATATTATTAAGTGTTTACATTTGCATATACGCCCCTACGGTCGTTCTTTTGGACTTTAAAAATGGCTGACCAGAAATAATACTTGCTTGATGTCTCGATTTGTAATTGTTTAAGAACGTTGGTAAAAAAGGCTCTTCATTTGAGTTAATATCATAAATATACAAAAATCCCTTCTTAAAATTGCTTACTTGCCCATATCGCCGCTATTTTGGATTTTAAAATGGCCATCGTCAAACGAGAATTTCATGGTATCTCGGCTTCCAAGTGACATAGAAGGAAAATGTAAAATGCTTCTCCTATGTTTAAACATCAGGGAGATGAAATTTATATTTAAATTGGCATGACAAGACAATTGTGATGCTATTGCCGCCATTTTGGATTTTAAAATGGCGTCCGATACGTTAGAATAACGTGAATCTCTCTTAGTATGTTTTAAAATCTGGAATGTATTAAACTACGCCTGCATCTACAAAGATAACTCTTAAGCAGCCACTTTCAATTTAAAAATGGCTGCCATTTATCATCGAAATTTTATAGAACAAAAATTTGTTTCAACATAAAAAAAAGGAATTTTGAAGTTTCCATTGGCACAGTTCATTTAAAGTGATAATTGTATTTTGTGAGACTACTGGAATTTACAAATGATTTGGTAAATAATATAAAATACTAAAACGCTGTAAAATGTTGCATTTATCTGTAGTACAAAAGTAAGGAGAATGCAATGTAAGGTAGGGCCTATTGATCGCAATATTTTTACAGGCATACTTTTCAGAAGTTAAAAGCTTTTTATTATATTTTAAGTTTATGTGAAATTATGAAAATAATTTCATTTGGAACACATTATCTTCTTTAATATCATTACACGAGACCTCATCTTCATAACTATCACTGTCAGTTATTACAATGCTGCAGCCTAGTCATTTTCGCATTTGGTTTTTTAGAAGCAAAGTTCTGTGCATGGAAAGTTATTCTTTCTCTACATGAACATCTTTGCGTGGAGCAGTTGGTTTTACATTGGCATCTGACCAACTCGATGATAGCCTGTGGTGACGAAGAACCTTTGTAGTAACTGGCAGAATATGTCCATTTGTATCCTTAAAGTAACCGAATTTTGAAGGATCAAGAAGCTGCTGCTGCATGACTGTGGCTTGGCACCATACCCGGTTTTGTATCTGCACGCGTTTGATGTGTTCTTCAAGTGCAAGTGAAGGAGGTAACTTGTTGCTTTCTGCGAGTTGTTTGCAGAACAGATACTATCTTAGATCAGGTATGCTTCTGACGTACAGACCCTTCGGACAGTACATCGAGCAAACAAAATTTTCCAGTTCGTCTTTCACCTCCCCGCTTAAGATAACCTTCCATAGACGGTTTCATCAGCGTTCAAGTACAGTTGAAACCATTTGGTTTTACCTATTCCTGAGAACTTCCCAAAGTTGTCCGCTTCAGTGAACGCGTGGTGTAAAGCTTGCGCATTTTCCGTGCCTAAAGCTCTACAGAATGGTTCTATGTCCACCGTACCAGATACCATCAAGTGTCGTTCTTTTGCACAGCTTGTCATTGTTTGCAAGAGCCAGAACCAAAATATCTGTATCAGGAGTGACTAACATCAATTTTGCGTCAGGTAACTGTTGTGATGCTACTATTGCCAGGCAAATCATAAGTGTGTCTGTTTCTTCGTGATTGTTGTCTTCAAAATGTTGGTTTCTCTTACTTCTAGTGTGAATTGATTCTGATGTAATTACTACCTCAGCAAGGTGAGTTTTTCTTGTAGACTTGGATTGCTTTAGCAAGGTTAGTCAGGTAAGGTCTGATTTTGTTTTCTCATGTGATAGAAACCTTGTAAGCGGTATGCCATTGACGTTGGTCCCATCAGCAATTTGATATTGTACTGGAGCTTTTCCTTTTCGACGTTTATCTCTAGTTGTCTCTTTAAGTGAATCGGGTTTGTATGTATCAAAGACCAGAAAAAATTCACTGACTCCTGCTATCAAACTCGTAAGCCTGTCGTTAAAACTTTGTGCAAGATCTCTTACTGTTTTTAATGTACCTGCTTTTCCCTTCATTTCTGGAGAAGAACCATTCCGTCAACAACGGCGATTCTCGGATTTGTTGATGAAAAGGGTCATTGCACACTTGTTGCTAGAGTTTCTGTCTGCCCATTGCTTTCATCAGTATTTGCCAACTTCCTTTTTTGATTGTGTATCAGCTTAGAGCTGTTATTACATGGTAACATTGACCCATCTGGAGCAAAAAGTGCTCTCGGATCAAATGTAAACTCAAAGTTACCAACAGCATTCTTTTGGTCAATATCTCTGTTTGATCAGCTCAAAACCATCAGGTGACCATATAGATTTTTGGTTTCACGCAGTCGCAGGTCAACTGTCTGGTTACATAGCTTTATCGATTGCTGTTTGCTGCCAGACATCTATATCTTGATCTGTTTTTTACTGGTGCCCACAGAGGCTGACATCTCTATTGATGCGTTCAGTGACGTAGCTTTCGTAAAGTTTCTGTCCAGTTTCATCAGCTTTCAAGATATTCTGAACATACTCTTGTGGTATCTCCCTAGTGTTTTAACATAAGAAAAGCATTTTACATTTTCCTTCTATGTCACTTGGAAGCCGAGATATCATGAAATTCTCGTTTGACGGTGGCCATTTTAAAATCCAAAATGGTGGCGATATGGGCATGTAAGCAATTTTTAGAAGGGATTTATGTATATTCATGATATTAACTCAAATGAAGAGCCTTTTTCACCAACGTTCTTAAACAATTACATATCGAGATATCAAGCAAGTATTATTCCTGGTCAGCCATTTTTAAAGTCCAAAAAAACGACCGTAGGGGCATCTATGCAAATGTAAACACTTATTAATATATTCCTTGTGTATATACATAGAAAAAACATTTAACATGAACTCTCTTTGTCAATTGGAAGCTTAATCATAGTGAAATTCGTATTTTAGGGTCTGCCATTGTTTAAATCCAAAATGGCGGCTGTGGCTGCATATTTACATAATTGACGTTTATTTTAATATTCTTGGTGTTAAAACATAATAAAAGCATTTCATATGAACTTCCTCAGTCACTTGGAAGCCGAGATATAATTAAAACCATATTTTCGGGCGGCCATTTTGATTATCCAAAATGGCGGCCTTAAAAACATCTAAGCAAATGTAAACATGGATTTTTGAATTCCTGACGTTTCAAGCTTTCCAAAAATATGGCACTTTGCTAATCTCCAAAAAAATCCCACGAAAATACATAGTGAACCTGACTAATACTTTAATTCGATATTCATTGGTGACTGCCGCGAAAGCAGGGCCCCTGCGCGTGTTATCCCAATGCGTCCGCTGGTAGCCTACATGGCCGGTGACGTCACGAAAATGGCGCGCGACCAGGTGCGTTTCAAAACGCTAATTTGACCAAGAAAACTAAAAACAATATTACGGCCAAAATAATAAATGTAGAGATCCAATTTTTTTTGGTGTTCTATAGGGTGTTAGTGGCTATAGAAAAAATACACTTACAGGATTTGTGCAAATAGCCTAGTCACTGCCGTCAAAAAACAGCACCGCAAATGTGTACAATCAACCTGGCACATACAATATCCAACCTAAATCTACAAGAGTCCATACTCCGATCAATGCCATGTTTTTTAGGCCTATGCGAAAACAAGAGTTTTATGATATTGTGGACAAAGTTAGTAAGAAAAAGTCCTCTGGCTTAGATAGTATTCCTTGTAATATCTTGAAACATGTGGGCGTTTACATTGCGGTTCCACTCATACACATTGTTAATGAGTCATTTATTCAGGGCAAATTTCCAGATGCTTTAAAAAAAGCTAAAGTGGGTCCCTATATTTAAGAAAAGGTGACAGAACTAATTTAAAGTAATTATCGCCCTATATCATTACTCTGTTTTTTCAAAGATTTTTAAAAACTGCTATGCGTAATGGATTAATCTCTTTTCTTGACAGTCATTCGCTATTAAACGAGAGCCAGCATGGTTTTGTGAAGGGGAGGTCCACTACGACCGCACTGTGTGATATTTTTCCCCTCATGTAATTGAGGCTTTTGGGACAAACGCAAACACGTGATAGGTTTATTTATGACTATTCTAAAGCATTTGACAGTGTCAATCATGAAATGCTTCTTAAAAAACTTGAAACTCCTGGGAATTGCGGGGAAACCTCATTCCTGGATAAAACGTACTAGAAGATCGTAGCCAAATTGTTTGTATAGTGGTAAATTAGAAACAATTTTTTCAAAAGAAGTGAACTTAAGTTTAGGCGTACCGCAAGGCTCGGTGCTATCCCCTTTGTTTTTTATCGTTTCATAAACGACTTGACTGATTCGGAAAAATATGGGTAAATTTAAACTCTATATGCAGATGATTCGAATGACTTAATTAGTAACCTTGATCTCGAGTCGTTGTATTCTGAAAGCAGGCTGGCTGCTAATCAAATGGTTGTATGGTGTGATGATAATGAAATTTTTATTAATGCTGATAAAACATTGTTGATGCAGTTTAAAACAAAACAAAAAAATATTGACAGAAGTCCTCTTGTGTATCTTAAATCTCATTCTATTGTTGAAGTTGATGTGACTAATGGGGTATATGCAAGAAGTTCAAAAATGCTAATTAATGGGTGTTTCCTGATGTTCTTTTAATTCTAAACACAAACAAATTGGTTTGAACGTTTGAAAAAAATGTATTCTATAAGAAAACTGTGTTTGAAAATGCGTAAATTTTCAAATGCCCCCGTGGCAACCGAAAACGCGCTCTGATTGGTCGTGGACGTCACCCACCTTTGTAAGAGGCTCGTAGAGGTAGTGGACTTGCTTGGTTGACGCGCAAAATCCATTACGTAGGCCTACCTGACAGAATGGATTTAAGGAAAGCAGAGGCTAATAATATTAATTAACCAGAAATCTCTGATTCTAATAGGTAAATGAGTAATTAACCATAACTTCACTGCCATTCGTTGATAACGTACAAACGTACCCAAATTAACTTTCCCGCAAAACCTCCGTGCGCGAAACCACCGTAAGAACAGCTATCTAGGCCTAGGATTTTCAACTATGTTTGGCTATTCGACGCTTAGAAGGGCAATGTATACAAGAAAATATATTCATGTAATTTATACAGTAAGACACAATGAGTAAATTTATCATAATACAATGCATCACTAATTAATAACGAATAAACGTACCAAAAAAATACGTTTTCCCGTGCATAACCCCCGAGGATTGTACGTCTATAGGCCGGGCATATAGCTCGGCCTACAATTAAAATTTAATTTTGCACGTTAATTTATTCAGTAAGACGCATGAGTAATTTATCATAATAAAATGCCACCACAAATTAATAACTAATATAGCGTACCAAAAAATACGATTTCCCGTGTATAACCCCCGAGATTGTAGGACTAATAGGCCGGGCATTTAGCTCGGCCTACAATTAAAAGTAAATTTTGTACGTAATTTATACAGTAACACATGAGTAATTTATCTTTTTACAATGCCACCACTAATTAATAATGAATATAACGTACCAAAAAAATACGTTTTCCCGTGCATAACCCCCGAGATTGTAGGACTAATGGGCCCGGGCGTATAGCCCCGGCCTACAATTAAACGTTTATATATATACGTAATTTATACACTTCGACAAATGGGTTTAATTTATTATAAAACAATGCCACCACTAATTAATAACGAATATAACGTACCAAAAAAATACGTTTTCCCCGTGCATAACCCCCGAGATTTTTACGCCAAATAGGCCGGGATTTTAGCTGGGCCCAAAAAATTAAAAGAAAAATTTTGCACGTAATTTATACAGTAAGACACATGAGTAATTTATCATAATACAATCCCACCACTAATTAATAACGAATATAAATACCAAAAAAATACGTTTCCGTGCATCCCCTGAGATTGTAGGCCTAATAGGCCGGGCATGTAGCTGGGGCCTACAAAAAAAAGTTAATTTTGCACTTTTATGGATTAGAAAATGATTTTAAAGGCTCACGGACATTCATAATTAGCTAATAGTTTTGGCAATCACAACCCATGTTAATTTTTCACCGTGAGGTTAGCGATCAGGATTTCACTTTATGTAGGAGGCTATTCGACGCCAAGAAGGGTAATGCATACAAGAATACATATTTGTGTAAAATTATACAGAAAGATAAATTCGTAAATTATCATAATACATTGCCACCTCTAATTAAAACGAATATAATGTGTAAAAAAAAAAAAAAAACCCCGTGCGAAACCCCCGAGATTATTTACCTGGCCGGGGGATATGCGGCCTACAAATTTAAAAAAATTCGTATTGGCAACCACAACATTCCCTATTATCATTACATGTTTCATGTCAATTTTCGCCTCAAATTTTTTTGGAACACTTAAATACAGCTTATTTTGCGTACTACACAAGTGCTAGTGCATAAAGGAACAACACAATACTTATAATTCGATATTTATTGCTGATTGCCGCGAAAGCAGGGCCCCTGCGCGTGTTATCCCAATGCGTCCGCTGGTAGTCTACATGGCCGGTGACGTCACGAAAATGGCGCGCGACCAGGTGCGTTTCAAAACGCTAATTTGACCAAGAAAACTAAAAACAATATTACGGCCAAACTAATAAATGTAGAGATCCAATTTTTTTTGGTGTTCTATAGGGTGTTAGTGGCTATCGAAAAAATACACTTACAGAATTTGTGCAAATAGCCTATTGTCTTGGCGTTTTTGTTGACAATGTGCTGGACTGGGGCATACACATTAATTATGCGAGTAAAAAACTTGCAGGTGGATGTTACCTTATTAAAAGACTGATGGATGTATGCAGTCTACGTGTTGTCAAATTAGTTTACTTTGCACATATCCAGTCCAGACTACAGTATGCGATTGTCTGCTGGGGGTTGTCACCCCATACCATTAGACTTTTTAGACTACAAAAAAGGGCTGTACGGTATATGTCCCATGCTAGCAGTTATGCCCACTGCAGGGAGTTATTTAAAGACCTAGAAATTTTAACTTTGCACTGCCTGTACATTTACAATGCAATTTTATATGTTTTAAATAATGACAAGCTAACAACGACAAACGGTGATTGCCATGACCATTTTACTAGGAACAGAGACAATTTTAAAATTGGAGAGCATCACCTAAACCTATCTTGTATGCGACCTGATATCTCGGGCGCTAAAATTATATAACAAGCTGCCAAATACTTAAAGAAGAACAATGTGATAAACTTTAAGACTGAACTGAAGAGGTTTTAACTAACAATCCGTTTTATTCCGTCAATGAATACCTGACATCTTAAAAATCTCGTTGATTGTTTTTATTGTGTTGTATTGTTTTGCTTTTCCTTGTGTTTTGTTACTGTTGATTTGTCCAAATCATTGTAATGATCAATTAAGGACCAATAAATATATTATTATTATTATTATTATTATTATTATTATTATTATATTAATTATTATTATTATTATTATTATTATAGTGGTTCTTTTTTCAAACAATCTCAGGTACATTTGCGTCCTGGTATACACAAGGCGGGGTGAGGCCCAAGCCCAACAAAAGTTTACATTATAAGCTTTGAAAACATAAGTATACACATATTACTGTGGGACAAATTAATCTAATTAACAAAATAATAATTTAAAGAGAGGTTGAAAAACAAAATCAAAAAAAAGTTTCATCTATAAAACAAGCAATTGTATGGCAAAATCTTTTAAAGAGAGAGAGAGAGAGAGAGAGAGAGAGAGAGAGAGAGAGAGAGAGAGAAAGAGAGTGATTACTGCAAAAATCTTCTGACGATGTGGCACGTTTTTATTATTATTATTATTATTATTATTATTATTATTATTATTATTATTATTATTATTATTATGGTGTAGGTCCAACCAATGCATTTGTGACATTATAGCCTTGGTTCTCCACATAACAAAGACCCAAACTCTGCACAATCAACATGGTCGATTCTGCCGTCATGATATTGTCCACTGACCTCTATATACTTAAGTGGCCAGACCCTTCATACTGGTATCAAAGACCCACATGGACCTCGCGCAGCTGCCATGTTCGAAGTATCTCGATTACTATTGCGATTGCACCCTCGTCTGGATGAAAATGGTATCCCATTTAAACATTCAGACGGCGGTGATTTATTGCAATCAACCAATGGAGACGATTCAAACCACAGCGCTGTGATGGAAGGCCCGACCCCTCCAGACGAATCTCCCATCTACACTTCTCAACATCTGGCAAAGGGATGCAATATGCATCCTCCATCCACGTAAGTATAGTTTTCCCGATCAAAGGTATGGTCAAACAGTGGTTTAATATTTTATGAACGTCTCCAAAGCATATCCTAATGTAGTCAATACCTCGTTTTTAAAAGTAGAGACCGCTGGTTGACCGGGGACTTGCCTCCTAGAGGGTTCTGAACTCTCGTCTCTCTGTAGGACCCCCCTGTACCCTCGTGTTTGTTCAACATACCTCGTCTGATAGATGATGACCGCTGGTTGACCGGGACTTGCCTCTAGAGGGTCTGAAAATCTCTCTCTTGTAGGACCCCTCTGTACCCCTCGTGTTTGTTCAACATACCTCGTCTGATAGATGATGACCGCTGGTTGACCGGGACTTGCCTCCTAGAGGGTCTGAACTCTCGTCTCTCTGTAGGACCCCTCTGTATCCCTCGTCGTGGCTCTCACTGAACTTTCCCCAGATGAATCTAAAACACAAACAATATTCTTTTCTAGGATGGTATTTATTCACAGGAGCATAGCTCTTCTCTGGGCATCACTTTTTGTTCCGTCAGAATGTCTGTTCGTCTATGCCCGTGTCACGCATCACAATGAATGCCGAACATGACCTTCGATTGACTCACTTTCTTGTAACAACTCCCTTTAGCGGGGATGGTTGTTAAACAATGTTAAATGCACATTTAAAAATTCGCTCGATCGGCAATCCAGCTTATTTCACATACACCCTGGATCACTTTTAGACCTCTAAATTTCACATAAAAATGTTGAATTTTTGTGTCGTTGTTTATAAATGATGAGCACAATGCGCGATCAGATCTCATTTCAAGATTTTAAGTGTTTGTGTTCTTCACAATTACCCGTTTGGAGACATATTTACTGTCCGTTATATGAAAAAACGTAAGCTCTTTTTGGATAATAAGCTCTCATCACTCATCGCGCGCGCCACAACTCAATAGGACAAACGACAGAATTTCCGACTTCCAGACTATATATTACGCCCATTAATGCCTTCTAATAAGACGGAGAGCCCGTACCTTAATTGATTGTTTGAACTTATGGGGTCTCGTGCATTACGACGTTCCCTTTTCAGTGACCATCAGACATAAAGTTATAGTCCAAGCTTTCAAGATACTGTATTGCCACCGATAGTTATCAATCAGTCGTTCAAAGGGAGTACTGCTTTGGGAGGGTTATGAAGATTCTATTTTAGAATCATAAATCAATGATTTAAACAAACTGTTTAATTACAGACACATAGAACACTATATAATACATGGTTGTTAAATCCACACGCTTTACCTAAACTTGCAAACCCATCCATCTTACATGATGATCAAGATTCTAAACGGTAGTAGGGGAAATAGAAGAGATCCCCTGATTTCGCTTTTACTTTAGACCCATTGGTATGTATTTTACATTCCACGTACAGTACCTCGGCCAATAAAAAGTTAGGTCTGGTCAGCTTCACAATTCCCTTTGTGAAGTGTGCGAAGCTCCCGTCTGAAGTCTGAACATAACTTTTCCGTCCGTCCGTCACTCCGTCATTGACCAGTGACCACGATTGCTTTTCGTTGGCATTGCCTTTCAACAAGAATGTCTTTGGTGGCCCTGTGTAAAAAGGAGGTGACTAGCCCCTTTGACAATTTTCAAATTCATATTGCTGGCACTTATACGCCATTAATGTAAATGCGTGAATATGCTACAGTTTCTTTATACCTGTTACCTCCACTAACAACGAGATTTTACCCTTTTCGGTCAGATTTTTTTTTATTATTTTGAAGGCAGGGGAACTGTTACCTATAATAAGTGCATTTAAAGACGTGTATGGGAGGGCATCATGTACAAAGTATTCAAAATTTTTAAAAAAATGTGGGAGGTGTAGTAAAGTGTGCAGAAACACCCATGTCGGGGCTGCCCCGACATATGACTACTTTGGCATTCTACGAACTATTGATTACAAAGCTTTGCAATTCCTCCCTCGTCTTGTTTAATAATGAAAATAAAAACCTGTTATTAAATAGAACATTTATCATTATAAGTAATGATTGTTGTTGAAATTATGTCCCAAATTTTATTGCAAAGGGAAAACCTGGACTTCTTTTTTGCCATAATAATGAATATGCATTGTTGTTATAAAAGCAATAAACGAGACAGTATGACTAAGCATTACTTTCTGTGCACGGGATATAGATAGACTGCTATTTGTGGAAAATGAGAAAACCCGACGAGGAAAATGGAAGTTTCCTTTAAAAGAGTTTGAAATCCCAGGTCGTTCTGCGAAACGCGATTTGTATGCGAGCGTGGTCCACAGAATACTAGAGAGAAGCCTTCAACCGCTGAGGTTTTAGGTTGTTATACTAAAAACGTGGGTCTAGCCCTTGTTCAACCATATAGGCCTACCATTGAGATAGAGCATACTAAACTCAATGATATATCTTTCGGGATTGACTCTGCTTGCTTCACCATGAGAATGTATATGTTGCACTAAGTACTAACACATGATGTGCTCTTTTATAATTTTACGTTACGTGCGTAGATATTTATATAATTATATTTTTTTAAAGTTTATGTATACTTGATTATTTACAAAATATATTTTGATTCAGTAAAATTCTAATGTCATTTTTTATAAATTTATACATTGGTTCCCTCAATACATGATCCAGTTATAAATTTAATTTAAAAATGGTTAATTTTTATTATATTTTGAGTAATTGTATTATCCTAGCTTTATTTATTGTCCTCTGTTATTATTTTTTAAGGTGAATAGCATAGACATTAAATAAATAACATTCTATTTACTGGTATCACGACGAATAAGCTGGGCAGCCCCAGAATCCAGAAGGTTGCCTCGTTGATAGGACGGCTGTCAACACATTCTAAGCCAAGAAATGATGGACTTACGTACACAAGTTTCGTATTTCCTATTTCATACTAGGGAAACGCCAAAGTCGTTGTTAGACGAGTGAGTGAGCCATGTGTTGAATACCCAGTTTCACTCTTTCTTCCCCCTACATAAGGCCTCCCTAGCCTATAATAGGCTAGATTGGCGCATTATGGCCTTACAGTTGACGCACCCTTATACCAACTAAACTTGAAAACCCTATAATTTATACCAATATAATTATCAAACTTAAATACAAATGTTCCCGGGTACTCAACACATGACTCGCTCACTCGTCTAACAACGACTTTGGCGTTCCCCTACTTTAGTTGGCAAAGACGCCCTTATAGCCGAAATGTGGGAGACGTGGGTTCAATCCCCTGGTCGGGAAAGATTTTGTAATTTCTGGATTGTATTTTAAAAATTATTAAACATGTTTTGAAATGCATATAACGCAGTGTAGTCTATCATCTGTGACAATACTAAGGAAAACATAGCCAGTACGAAATACTGTGAAAATATTGCAAGGTTTACTCAATCTACGAGCGGAATTTGGGGGTACCTTGACGTTCAACATTCGATAGACCTTGCATGGGCACGGCATTTCACAGCCAGGTAAATAACAAACAAAAAATATTTTTTCTAAGTCAAAACCATTGTCGTTAAACTAATTCCTACTCATGATAGGCCTATTTTTCAGTTTTTCTTATTTCTCGTAGGTTTAAATCGAAATGGATTGTGCTCATTTGTTAGCAGTTCTCAGTTACCTGGTCACGGATGTCTGTTTAAAATTTCAGCTCAATCTATTTGGCCGATCGGCCATATGGGACCGGACAGACAAACATACATTTAACATTTAACATACAGACAATGCTCACTGTCAAGGCCCGATCGAGTAGCGTTATAAAGACTTCGTTTCGCTGCGCTCACTCGTCTAATAATCTCCTACTCTAGGGAAACGCTAAAGTCGTTGTTAAACGAGTGAGTGAGCCATGTGTTGAGTACCCGGTAACATTACTTTTTTCCCCTACCTTAGGCCTCCCTAGCCTATCTTAGGTTAGAGAGGCGCATTATGGCCTTACAGTTGACGCGCCCTTATACCAATCCCCCCCCCGAGCCCTATTATTTATACAAATAAAATTATCAAACTCAAATATGAAAATGTTCCCGGGTACTCAACACATGACTCGCTCACTCGTCTAACAACGACTTTGGCATTTCCCTAGTCTAGTTGGCTAAGGCGACCTTATAGCCGAAATGTGGGGGACGTGGGTTCAATCCCCTGGTCGGGAAAGATTTTGTAATTTCTGGAATGTATTTTAAAAATTATTAAACATGTTTTGAAATGCATATAACGCAGGTTAGTCCATCATCTGTGACAATACCAAGGAAAACATAGCCAGTACGAAATACCGTGAAAATATTGCAAGGTTTACTCAATATACGTGCGGAATTTGGGGGTACCTTGACGTTCAACATTCGATAGACCTTGCATGGGCACGGCATTTCACAGACAGGTAATAAACAATTTTTTTTTTTAAATCGAAACCATTGTCGTTAAATAAATTCTACACATTGGCAGTCTATTTTTCAGTTTATTATTTCTTGTAGGTTTAAATCGAAATGGATTGTGCTCAATTTTGGATGAGCGTAGCGAGCGAAGCGAAGATTCCATTTCACTACGCTGGAGAAAAAAATCCGGAATGTTTTTTTTTTCTTTCTTTTTTTTGTATTTTTATGTGTCTGTGAACACGATTCCGGCTAAACCAATACTCCAATTGCGATGAAATTTTATGGAGGTCTATGAAATCTCTGAACAAAGAACTGCACGGGGGAAAAATCGATCGAAAAATTATTTCTCATGAAAATCGCAATTTTACGATTTTTTTTCGATTTTTAAAATAATTCTTCGACTTATAACATCTACATGCTTTATCCGATTGTAATGATTTTTTCACAGATCCTTAATTTTATGAATTAATATATTCGTGTGAAATTTGAGCGTAATCGAAAAATTATCTATTAAAAAAATCGCAATTTTACGCTTTTTTCGTTTAAAAAAATTACGCTCATCCATCAACGCGGCGCGACTTAAGCGTTTTCCTAGTGTTAGAAGTTCTCAGTTACCTGGTCACGGATGTCTGTTTAAAATTTCAGCTCAATCTATTTGGCCGTTCGGTCGTATGGGACCGGACAGACAAACATTTAACATACAAACATATTTACGGCCAAGGCCCGATCGAGTAGCGTTATAAAGACTTCGTTTCGCTGCGCTCACTCGTCTAAAAAGGAATCCACATTGGAAGAAAATAGGAACTCGGCTGGCCTATGCAAGCCTCTGTCAAGTTCCTTGTTTCCAACATGGTTCGAGGTGAAATAAAATAAATTTATGTGGATTACTTTTGTAAATACAAAATAGCTTTTTTTCTTTGTTGTATCACCTTGATTTGTCAACTTCAATAGCTAACTTCTATGGTTAACACTTTCTTTTCCTTGGATATTGTCTTTGTTCATCTTAAAATGTTTTTTTTGACAAATACAATTTTGTGAAAATTCGTTTATTACAGAGTTTCTATCCAAACAAATAGTTTTTAATAAAGATAAGTTGAAATTTATATTGATGACAATTGCTGTAAAATATTTTTAAAGCAAAACAAAAAGGGTAAATGGGGTAGGGGGAAAGTGTAGCATGATGCTGTAAATTCCCTATTACACGAATTGCAAGTATTTACATGTTTACTATGATATTGATGCCGTATAATAATTGCAATTTCTGGAAGATTGGGCCTTGTTTGTTTTGCTAAGTGGGACAAGTGTATTTCGATATTCTTATGATGCATATACCATGACTATTATCGTTAACAAAGTTAGGCGCTAATTAGTTTGGCATCTGTGTTAACGCACGCGAACATACCCAGTCTGACTGATTAAAGCAGATCGAAAACAATGAGGGATCACCTTCTTAATGACTAGGAAAACGCTCAAGTCCCGCCGCGTTGTTGGATGAGCGTAATTGGTGCATTGAGCTGCCATGTGTTATGCGGATTTTCTGTTGTCCTGTGAAAAAATCATTACTAAGTTGAATTTTTTTTAAATTAATTTATATTAAATAAAAAATAAACTTTAATTGTTAATTTTTTTAATTAATCGTAATTTTAAAAAAGAAAAAAATCGTAAAATTGGGATTTCCATAAGAAATAATTATTCGATTGCGCTCAAATTTCACACGAATATAATAATTCATAAAATTAAGGTTCTGTAAAAACTCATTACAATCGGATAAAGCATGTAGGTGTTATAAGTCGAAGAAATTTTTAAAAAATAAAAAAAAATCGTAAAATTGCGATTTTCATGAGAAATAATGTTTCGATTGCGCTCAAAAACGTGGTAGTTCTAAGTTCAGAGAATTCGAAGGTCTCCAGAAAATTTCATTGCGATTGGAGTCGGTCGTCGGTCGTCGGTTTAGCCGGAATCGTGTTAACAAACACACAAAAATACAGAAAAAAAAACAATCTGGATTTTTTTCTTCAGTGTAGTGAAATGGAATCTTCGCTTCGCTCGCTACGCTCATCCAATAATAAGTACGGTATACGAAGAATATGTAAGACTTTTTTTTCCTAACAAACTTTGTAGCACTGCAAAGTGCGGCCCGCGGTATTACTTTTAAATGACATTTCTCTAGATCCCCCTCCCCCCCCCCCCCCTCACCCGAGAAAAAAAAAAAACAAAACCACCCTAGTAGCACAGGATTTTTGGGATCGTCTGGGCCACGTATGGCCCTCATCTGGCTGCCTGACGTACGGGAAAGCACGTCTGGGCATCGTCTGGCCCATACCAGGCTAGCCATACATTTTAAACTGCTTGGCCGTCGGATGCCAGCCAGATCCTTGCCATACGCGTCTAGCCATGACTTGGGAAACAACTGGCTAGCCATATGTGGCCCAGATGCGTCTTAACCAAGCTCAGAGGTATGTGGCACGACGGATGCTAGCCATGTCATTTCCACACACGGCCAGCCAGACTCGTCTTGACAAACAACTGTTTAGCCGTTAGGGCAGAAAGAGGGTGGGGGTAGCGTCGAGTTTGAATTTGAAAATAATGAATGACTTGTCTGTTACCTTTCTTTGGTTAGTTGCGAATGCTCTCTCGAGAAGGCTGGATCTATGCTGGTCTCTGTGGTGTAGGTATTTATGCTACGTATAATGCACACGCACGTAGCACACGTTTTTGGAGTCCCATGGAAAGGTAATATATACGCAGTACACACACCCCAAAGGATTCATATAGGCGCACCGCACCAGCGAGAAGCGGTAGTCATCCTGAAGGTAAATGGTAGTGTAGCTACTACACATCTGTTGCCAGAAAGTGTAAAAATACTCAAGGTTAAAATACAGTACGCACTCGCCCCTATAGCAAGAAGATGGATTCATATAGGCAAAGCCTGGAGCAGAAGTCGAACTGAAGGTAATGTTAAACCACTCAGCCCTTGCCAGGAGGATCGTGTCTTCATACTTATGGTAATACATGCAGTACGCACGAACCGTTATAGCAAGAGGATGATTCATATAGGCACACCGCGCAAAGCCAGGAGCAGAAGTCGTACAGAAGGACTCATGCAGTCCTTGCCAGAAAGAACGTGTCTTCATACTAATGGTAATGCATGCAGAACGCACGCAGAAGTCTTATATGAAGATAAGGTTAAACCACTCAGCCCTTGCCAGAAAATTGGGTCTTCATACTAATGGTAACACATGCAGTACGTACGCACCCCCAGCAAGAAGGTCGATTCATATCGGCGCATGGTGCCAGAAACTGTCCATGTTTCATGTAAGTATACACTCGCTCACATCCATCGCAGGAAAAAAAACAAAATATGAAATATATCATTGACAGTTATTTATAAAAAAAATTGTGAATAAATATGTATGCGTATCATTATTTACCCCATGATGAGTCCTAAACTTCCTGTCAGACCCACATATGGCAACATGGCTATGCTCTCATCAGTAAATAAAACTTGTCTGGCTGGGATCTGGCAACCACAAGGCTAGCCGTGCGTCTGGCTGGCCAGATGCGTCCCGTACGAGGCCCAGACGCATGGGCCATACGTGGCATGACTGCCAAAAACGAATACCAGCCATACACGGCTAGCCGCATGTGGCATGGACGTTTTCGCCGGCTAGCCAGATATGGCCCTTACAAGACCCAGACGTACGTGTTCTTAGGGCAGCGGTTAAGTCGCGGTCACTTAGCCGGTTCCCACTCGAATACCGAAGTTATAAAGCAATCTTCGGGCGCGGTTAGGGGTAGAGTGGGTGACCGCTCTGCCCTGAAACACACATATACCGCTGGTTAGAGCAGATGGAGGTTTCGAGCGCTAGTGTAACGGCTTCGTTCTTCTTGACGTCTGCTCGGCAGTCTGGGTTAGTGGACGTAAAGCCGTTGGTCCCATTTGTACTTTTCGAAAGGAGTAGGCTATGTGCCGGTACCGGGTTCCCCCTTCTCTCTTCGCTATTAAATTTGCACTAGTGGATTACATTATCCGTTGCAATAGAGATTTAATAATTAATAAAAGGAAAAAGAAAATAATTTTCGGACGAGAACTGTTGTATTCAACGTGGTATGGCCGTTGACAAATTAACAATATGTTACCGTGGAGGAATGTGAAATATCACGGTCTACAAGAGGAGATATAACGATACCAGTTTATAGGGCAGAATGCACTTCCGCATCCTCAGACTCTTAATGAAGAGGGCACACAATATACTATACTTAAACGTTTACCAGTCAGCTAATAGCAGCGGGAAGTGCCTTAAGGCTATGAGTTCACTAAAACACTTTTTCTTTTAAAATATGAGTAAAACAGTAGTTATAGAGTAAGAATATCAATCGTTGTCATTCTGAGAAAAACAGATTATAATATATATTTTTTTCACTACACTGGAGAAAAAAATTTGGAATGTTTTTTTTTTCTTTCTTTCTTTCTTTCTTTCATTTTTTTCTGTATTTTTGTGTGTTTGTCAGCACGATTCCAGCTAAACCAAAACTCCAATTGCGATGAAATTTTCTGGAGGCCTTCGAAATCTCTGAACTTAGAACTGCCACGTTTTTGAGCGCAATCGGAAAATTATTTTTCATGAAAATCGCAATTTTACGATTTTTTTCGATTTTTTAAAATTTTCTTCGACTTATTATTTTTATGATTTTTTCACAGAACCTTAATTTTATGAATTAAGATATTCGTGTGAAATTTGAGCGCAATCGAAAAATTATTTGTCATGAATATCGAAATTTTACGGTTTTTTTCTTTTTTAAAACAATTATTTGACTTATAACACCGACATGCTTTATCCTATTGTAATGATTTTTTCACAGAATTTAATTTTATGCATTTATATATTCGTGTTAAATTTGAGCGCAATCGAATAATTATTTGGAATGAAAATTGCAATTTTACGATCTTTTCCTTTTTTTAAATTACGCCTAATAAAAATGTACAAAATTTGAGTTAATTTTTTATTTAATTTAATTTAATTTAAAAAAAATCGACTTAATAATGATTTTTTCACAGAACAACAGAAAGTCCGCATAACACATGGCAGCTCAATGCACCAATTACGCTCATCCAACAACGCGGCGGGACTTAAGCGTTTTCCTAGTAAATACTCCAACTATTGTTACTTTTATCAGCTATGGGTGCTAAATTGTGCAAAATGTATGTTATGATTCACTTGACTAATATTTTGATTAGCTTCACACAACTTTGATTATGCAATTAGACATTTTGAAATGTGTATCTTTCATATCTTTGGTTCTACTTTTTTTTCTTATGGCGGTACAAATACCTTCACCGTACCGGAAATTGTAAAACATCGTAGATTGCAAGGTTTTAAAGGCACACATTTGAAAATACCACATTTTTTGTCAAAATTGTTGAAAGTAGCTATAAATAATAAAAGTATCAATCAATCCTAATCGTAAATGAAAGTATGCATCAACGAAAAAATATTACAATTTTTTTTTTTCTTCTCAGAAGAGAATGGAATAATATAATAATAATGGATTGCGCTCAAATTTCACACGAATATAATAATTCATAAAATTAAGGTTCTGTAAAAACTCATTACAATCGGATAAAGCATGTAGGTGTTATAAGTCGAAGAAATTTTAAAAAAATAAAAAAAAATCGTAAAATTGCGATTTTCATGAGAAATAATGTTTCGATTGCGCTCAAAAACGTGGTAGTTCTAAGTTCAGAGAATTCGAAGGTCTCCAGAAAATTTTATTGCGATTGGAGTCGGTCGTCGGTCGTCGGTTTAGCCGGAATCGTGTTAACAAACACACAAAAATACAGAAAAAAAAACAATCTGGATTTTTTTCTTCAGTGTAGTGAAATGGAATCTTCGCTTCGCTCGCTACGCTCATCCAATAATAAGTACGGTATACGAAGAATATGTAAGACTTTTTTTTCCTAACAAACTTTGTAGCACTGCAAAGTGCGGCCCGCGGTATTACTTTTAAATGACATTTCTCTAGATCCCCCCCCCCCCCCCCCTCACCCGAGAAAAAAAAAACAAAACCATCCGCGGTTAAGTCGCGGTCGCTTAGCCGGTTCCCACTCGAATACCGAAGTTATAAAGCAATCTTCGGGCGCGGTTAGGGGTAGAGTGGGTGACCGCTCTGCCCTGAAACACACATATACCGCTGGTTAGAACAGATGGAGGTTTCGAGCGCTAGTGTAACGGCTTCGTTCTTCTTGACGTCTGCTCGGCAGTCTGGGTTAGTGGACGTAAAGCCGTTGGTCCCATTTGTACTTTTCGAAAGGAGTAGGCTATGTGCCGGTACCGGGTTCCCCCTTCTCTCTTCGCTATTAAATTTGCACTAGTGGATTACATTATCCGTTGCAATAGAGATTTAATAATTAATAAAAGGAAAAAGAAAATAATTTTCGGACGAGAACTGTTGTATTCAACGTGGTTTGGCCGTTGACAAATTAACAATATGTTACCGTGGAGGGATGTGAAATATCACGGTCTACAAGAGGAGATATAACGATACCAGTTTATAGGGCAGAATGCACTTCCGCATCCTCAGACTCTTAATGAAGAGGGCACACAATATACTATACTTAAACGTTTACCAGTCAGCTAATAGCAGCGGGAAGTGCCTTAAGGCTATGAGTTCACTAAAACACGTTTTCTTTTAAAATATGAGTAAAACAGTAGTTATAGAGTAAGAATATCAATCGTTGTCATTCTGAGAAAAACAGATTATAATATATATTTTTTTCACTACACTGGAGAAAAAAATCCGGAATGTTTTTTTTCTTTCTTTCTTTCTTTCTTTCATTTTTTTCTGTATTTTTGTGTGTTTGTCAGCACGATTCCGGCTAAACCAAAACTCCAATTGCGATGAAATTTTCTGGAGGCCTTCGAAATCTCTGAACTTAGAACTGCCACGTTTTTGAGCGCAATCGGAAAATTATTTTTCATGAAAATCGCAATTTTACGATTTTTTTCGATTTTTTAAAATTTTCTTCGACTTATTATTTTTATGATTTTTTCACAGAACCTTAATTTTATGAATTAAGATATTCGTGTGAAATTTGAGCGCAATCGAAAAATTATTTGTCATGAATATCGAAATTTTACGGTTTTTTTCTTTTTTAAAACAATTCTTTGACTTATAACACCGACATGCTTTATCCTATTGTAATGATTTTTTCACAGAATTTTAATTTTATGAATTTATATATTCGTGTTAAATTTGAGCGCAATCGAATAATTATTTGGAATGAAAATTGCAATTTTACGATCTTTTCCTTTTTTTAAATTACGCCTAATAAAAATGTACAAAATTTGAGTTAATTTTTTATTTAATTTAATTTAATTTAAAAAAAATCGACTTAATAATGATTTTTTCACAGAACAACAGAAAGTCCGCATAACACATGGCAGCTCAATGCACCAATTACGCTCATCCAACAACGCGGCGGGACTTAAGCGTTTTCCTAGTAAATACTCCAACTATTGTTACTTTTATCAGCTATGGGTGCTAAATTGTGCAAAATGTATGTTATGATTCACTTGACTAATATTTTGATTAGCTTCACACAACTTTGATTATGCAATTAGACATTTTGAAATGTGTATCTTTCATATCTTTGGTTCTACTTTTTTTTCTTATGGCGGTACAAATACCTTCACCGTACCGGAAATTGTAAAACATCGTAGATTGCAAGGTTTTAAAGGCACACATTTGAAAATACCACATTTTTTGTCAAAATTGTTGAAAGTAGCTATAAATAATAAAAGTATCAATCAATCCTAATCGTAAATGAAAGTATGCATCAACGAAAAAATATTACAATTTTTTTTTTTCTTCTCAGAAGAGAATGGAATAATATAATAATAATGGATTGCGCTCAAATTTCACACGAATATAATAATTCATAAAATTAAGGTTCTGTAAAAACTCATTACAATCGGATAAAGCATGTAGGTGTTATAAGTCGAAGAAATTTATAAAAAATAAAAAAAAATCGTAAAATTGCGATTTTCATGAGAAATAATGTTTCGATTGCGCTCAAAAACGTGGTAGTTCTAAGTTCAGAGAATTCGAAGGTCTCCAGAAAATTTCATTGCGATTGGAGTCGGTCGTCGGTCGTCGGTTTAGCCGGAATCGTGTTAACAAACACACAAAAATACAGAAAAAAAAACAATCTGGATTTTTTTCTTCAGTGTAGTGAAATGGAATCTTCGCTTCGCTCGCTACGCTCATCCAATAATAAGTACGGTATACGAAGAATATGTAAGACTTTTTTTTCCTAACAAACTTTGTAGCACTGCAAAGTGCGGCCCGCGGTATTACTTTTAAATGACATTTCTCTAGATCCCCCCCCCCCCCCCCCCCCACCCGAGAAAAAAAAAACAAAACCATCCGCGGTTAAGTCGCGGTCGCTTAGCCGGTTCCCACTCGAATACCGAAGTTATAAAGCAATCTTCGGGCGCGGTTAGGGGTAGAGTGGGTGACCGCTCTGCCCTGAAACACACATATACCGCTGGTTAGAGCAGATGGAGGTTTCGAGCGCTAGTGTAACGGCTTCGTTCTTCTTGACGTCTGCTCGGCAGTCTGGGTTAGTGGACGTAAAGCCGTTGGTCCCATTTGTACTTTTCGAAAGGAGTAGGCTATGTGCCGGTACCGGGTTCCCCCTTCTCTCTTCGCTATTAAATTTGCACTAGTGGATTACATTATCCGTTGCAATAGAGATTTATAATTAATTAAAAGGAAAAAGAAAAT
This sequence comes from Sweltsa coloradensis, assembly GCA_024449915.1. Classification (NCBI taxonomy): domain Eukaryota; kingdom Metazoa; phylum Arthropoda; class Insecta; order Plecoptera; family Chloroperlidae; genus Sweltsa; species Sweltsa coloradensis. Next base: position 74,519 of record JAMZAV010002518.1, read on the forward strand.
AATTTTCGGACGAGAACTGTTGTATTCAACGTGGTTTGGCCGTTGACAAATTAACAATATGTTACCGTGGAGGGATGTGAAATATCACGGTCTACAAGAGGAGATATAACGATACCAGTTTATAGGGCAGAATGCACTTCCGCATCCTCAGACTCTTAATGAAGAGGGCACACAATATACTATACTTAAACGTTTACCAGTCAGCTAATAGCAGCGGGAAGTGCCTTAAGGCTATGAGTTCACTAAAAACACGTTTTCTTTTAAAATATGAGTAAAACAGTAGTTATAGAGTAAGAATATCAATCGTTGTCATTCTGAGAAAAAAAAGATTATAAATATATATTTTTTTCACTACACTGGAGAAAAAAATCCGGAATGTTTTTTTTCTTTCTTTCTTTCTTTCTTTCATTTTTTTCTGTATTTTTGTGTGTTTGTCAGCACGATTCCGGCTAAACCAAAACTCCAATTGCGATGAAATTTTCTGGAGGCCTTCGAAATCTCTGAACTTAGAACTGCCACGTTTTTGAGCGCAATCGGAAAATTATTTTTCATGAAAATCGCAATTTTACGATTTTTTTCGATTTTTTAAAATTTTCTTCGACTTATTATTTTTATGATTTTTTCACAGAACCTAAATTTTATGAATTAAGATATTCGTGTGAAATTTGAGCGCAATCGAAAAATTATTTGTCATGAATATCGAAATTTTACGGGTTTTTTTCTTTTTTAAAACAATTCTTTGACTTATAACACCTACATGCTTTATCCTATTGTAATGATTTTTTCACAGAATTTTAATTTAATGAATTAATATATTCGTGTTAAATTTGAGCGCAATCGAATAATTATTTGGAATGAAAATTGCAATTTTACGATCTTTTTCTTTTTTTAAATTACGCCTAATAAAAATGTACAAAATTTGAGTTAATTTTTTATTTAATTTAATTTAATTTAAAAAAAATCGACTTAATAATGATTTTTTCACAGAACAACAGAAAGTCCGCATAACACATGGCAGCTCAATGCACCAATTACGCTCATCCAACAACGCGGCGGGACTTAAGCGTTTTCCTAGTAAATACTCCAACTATTGTTACTTTTATCAGCTATGGGTGCTAAATTGTGCAAAATGTATGTTATGATTCACTTGACTAATATTTTGATTAGCTTCACACAACTTTGAATATGCAATTAGACATTTTGAAATGTGTATCTTTCATATCTTTGGTTCTACTTTTTTTTCTTATGGCGGTACAAATACCTTCACCGTACCGGAAATTGTAAAACATCGTAGATTGCAAGGTTTTAAAGGCACACATTTGAAAATACCACATTTTTTGTCAAAATTGTTGAAAGTAGCTATAAATAATAAAAGTATCAATCAATCCTAATCGTAAATGAAAGTATGCATCAACGAAAAAATATTACAATTTTTTTTTCTTCTCAGAAGAGAATGGAATAATATTCTATATAAAACTGTTTTGGGGATATTTTTGATAAATGTTTAATTAGGTAAACATATCACAGCCTAAAGAGGAGGTAGCCTTGCTGTTTATACCATATTCAATCAATTCAATTAATCATTTTTTTAACCTCCTGAGCACATTATTTTCTGTCACATAAGACTTTACATAATTTTAAGAATGATCCTCCTCTCATATCATGTAACTTTTCCATAAATTGAATCTAGAAAATATAATGATACGTCCCACACACACTAGCACAGGCGGACAGACAAAAAAAGTGAGGCTTATAATAAACTAGTTAAATAACAAATCAATCTGAATAAACGGGCATTATTTGGTTGGAAGATAACACCTGCAAAATGTCCAATTATATAACAATGCTCACATAGAAGACGATCTAGCTTCTAGCAGGATGTTACGTTGACAACACAAATACTAGGAAAACGCCCAAGTCGTTGTTAGACGAGTGAGTGAGCCATGTGTTGAGTTCCCGGTAATATTCCTTTGCTTCCCCATACCTTAGGCCTCCCTTGCCTATGTTAGGCTAGAGTGGAGCATTACGGCCTAACAGTTGACGCGCCCTTATTCCAACTAAACTTAAAAACTCTATTATTTATACAAATATAATTATCAATTTAAATGCAAATGTTCCCAGGTACTCAACACATGACTCGCTCACTCGTCTAGCAACGACTTTCTAACCCTAGTCTAGTTGGCTAAAGCGCCCTTATACCCAAAATGTAGGAGACCTGGGTTCAAACCCCTGGTCGGAAAAGATTTTTTAATTTTTGGATCGTATTTAAAAAATTATAAAACATGTTTTGAAATGCATACAATACTATGGAAAACATAGTCAGTACGAAATACGAGTAAAGATTGCAAGGTTTACTCAATGTCCCAGCGGAATTTAGGGGAACCTTGGTCGTGCCATATTCGAGTAACCTTGATCACAGCTATGCATGTAATCACGGCCTACCAAAAATTATTTGATAAAAATGACTTCTTCAAGTACAAAACATTGTTGTTAAAATGAAAACTACACATTTCAAGCATATTTTTCAATTTATTATTTCTTGTAGGTTTAAATTGAAATGGATTGTGCTCATTTTGTTAGCAGTTCTCAGTTACCTGGTCACGGATGTCTGTTTAAAATTTCGGCTCAATCAATTACGCTGTTCGGCCGTATGGGACCGGACAGACAGACAGACATTTAACATTTTTAACATTTAACATACAGAATTAATCACGAACAGGCCCGATCGAGTTGCGTTGTAGACTACGTTCGCTGCGCTCACTCGTCTAATAAACACATTACGACGTACATAGTACGGAAACTTACTGTTTTAAAACGAGGTACGTTTTTAGCATTTTAATTTAGAAAATTTAGCATTTTTTTTGTCAAATTTCAAATTTTATGTAGGATATACTTTTTTCTTTCCACCAAAACCCTTAATTTGGGGCCAGCTTATTGCACTTTTTATGGTAAATGATGATGAAATATCGAAACATTTCAATTCAAAAGTGACCGATAAAACGTTTGAATACAATTTTAAACTAGTTCTTAAAAAAATATGAAATAACCTTATTTTTAGAATTAGCATTTTGTAGCGTTTACAAAATAAATGATATGTTCACCGATTTAGCAACAAAAACCTTGAAACGGAAAATATGTAGCTCTACTTATGTGTGTGCTTCTAATAACAACCACTAGGAAAAGATGACACCCTTATCATATGAGTTTTGAGTTTCACTCTAGGCTTCTTAAGTGATTTTAGCGTTCGTTTTATTTTTGCTTAATCTCGAGTCTCTTAAGATGATATCCGTTTCGACAAACACCGCCCCCCCCCCCCCCGCCCGCGCTCTTTCTCCGGGCTTCACCGCCATCTGTGCTTCAACCAGTGCTGATTGCCTCTTTGTTAAGCCATACTGCTCGACACTCTCTTCATGCTCTCTTGTCGCGGCGTGTCGCCCGAGAGCAGAGACACTGACACAAACATCGTATTGCATTGTATTTATTGATATTTTCCCGCCCCTTGGGCGGGAAGGCCGATATAGGGCAACAATTCTGCCCTCTGCAGCCTTTACAGATACAAAGAAACATACAAAGAAACACAAATGTTAAACACAAAAAGCACTGAAGAGAGGACAGAAGAATCATGCCACGTAACGAGAGAAAAAACGTTCAAAAGTCAAAAAAGAAAGTTATTATGCTACACTGGCACTGCAAGGTGCCAGAATAGCAAAAGGCAAGAAATCAACATAAAAACACAAACAGACGGGGTAAATACTCCTAGACAAGAAACAAACAAATCACGTACAAGTGAACAAGAGTACAAACAAGAGTACAAACAGGACGGGCACAGGAACACAAAACACAAACTGATCGTGGGTGTCGAGGCACGGACACACCAACATCGCGGCTCCCGCCAACGCACACGCACACCGCGAGGAGGGAAACACTCGCGCGCACTCGCAGAGGCACGAACCGGTGAGTACCCGCGCTCCAGGTACCACACGCCTGCCCCCAGCGCTCGGTGAAGAAGTCATCTGGGGCCGGCAACCACAGGGAGAGCATCCGCGTGGCTCGGGTACTGGTACCGAGGTCGTCGGCGGTGGGGGCGGGCAACCTGTGGGGCGTAGAGACGATCCAGGAGAGCTGTGCGTTCACGGAGGCGGAGGCGGTGCACATACGAGGCGGTGCGGGCATCAAGTCGCATCGGCAAGGGTTCAACCCCTGTTACGTCGTACACCTCGCCGTTGCGCGTGGCAGGGTGCAGGCGGGCAATACGACGCAGGATACGACGCTCTAGCGAGCAGTAACCCCGAAGGTGACGACCAAGGACTGGCGCAAGAGCAGTAGTAGCGTGTTCGAACAAGGGGCGCAGGAACACCTGGTATGTATGGCGGAGTGTCCGGAAACCACAGCCCCGCAGCATCACGAGGAGGTTCATACGCCGCCTCGCCCGCAAACAAATGTCCCTGGTGTGGGCAGCCCAATCAAGAGTGGCGGTGAAAGTCACTCCCAGGTATTTTGCAGCGCGGGAGACAAACACCTGGTCACCCCACAGTGTGATGGAGCCACGCATGGGCAGTTGAGAGAATTTCCGAGTTTTGTGTCGATGCCGGAAGAGTAGGAGCTGAGTCTTGGAGGCATTAGGGAGGACTCTCCAACGCGCCATCCAAAGTTGAAGATCGTCCAACTGCAGTTGAAGCCACCGAAAGGCGCCGGCGGCAGACCAGTGGGAGCACCAGTACGCGGTGTCATCAGCGTACTGGCCTAGGGACAGACGCGCGTGACGTGGAACTGGTATATCGTGGCAGTAGATGAGATAGAGGAGGGGGGAAAGGCAAGAACCTTGCGGAACTCCGAAGCGGATAGAGAACGGTGCTGAAAGATGCCCCTACACCCGGACCCGCGCCGTTCGGCCGGTGAGGACGATCGGAGGAAACGGACCATGAGGAGAGGAACACCCAAGGTGATCAGCTTGTAGACAAGGCCGTGGTGCCAGACCTTGTCAAACGCCCGCGAAATGTCTAGGAAAGCGGCCAGTACACAGTGGCCATCATTTAAGGTGGATGTGACTTCCGAGACAAGGCGAGCAACAGGGTCAGTAACGGTCCGCCCGGGGCGAAAGCCAGCCTGTTTCTCAGGGAGGACACCCTGAAGCTCGACAAAGGACAACAGGCGGCCGTGGACTATCTTCTCAAGGACTTTGCCCACAACACTTAATAGACTGATAGGCCTGTAATTATCCGGGTCCGTGGCTCCCTGAGGCGACTTAGGAAGCATCACTACAAGAGACGAGCGAAAACAGTCACGGAGGTATCCGGGATCGAGGCAGCCCGAAAAGAGCGTCGCCAAGTGGGCAAGAAAGAGGGTAGGAGCCTGCCGGAGCATGAGACGTGTAATGCCATCCTCCCCAGCTGCCGTATTTCGGCCCACAGACAAAGTCCGGACAACGTCGGCCAGTGTAATTGGCCGGACTAGTTCTGGAAACCGGACACAACCGAGGGGGAGATCTCCGTGACCAGAGAGATAAGGCTCGTGCCCGGAAAGTTCACCCTCGACAAGGTCGCGAAACTCATCCTCAAAAAGAGGATCGTCGGGAAAACTATGTACAGAATCAAGAGAGGAGGCAAAGACCCGAGCCATTGTCCTCTCCGGTGGCAAACACAGCTCCATTGACAACCAGCGGAGAGGCAATGCGCGAGTACTGGCCCGTCAAACAGCGAAACTTGTGCCAGAACTTCCCTCCGTTGCGATAATCAAGAGACGCGCAGGCAGAAGTCCAAGAAGTTTCGCGGTGGCGGGACACCGTCCGTCTGATGTGGGCGTTGAGCCGATTCCATTCAGTTTTCAGGGCAGGATCACCACACTGCTTAAACCTTCGATATATTTGTCTCTTCTCACGGATAAGGCCGATGACGAAAGGCGGGAGGCGACGCCGTTATGTGTCGATTGTCTTGAGAGGCACCGCCACAGCTTCCGCCTGCTTGAGCACAGCAACCAACCGGTTCACATTGGCGCGAATAGCCCCCCACGAGGTAGCGTCAACGTCAGGGGGGAGGAGACGGAGAACAGTCTGGCGGTATGCGTCCCAGTCAGCCGAGGAGTAATCCTTCACCATTTTGTAGCGAGGTCGAGGGGGAGGCGGAATGACAGCGTCGGTGGAGCAGGAGGAGGTGGTCACTGCCAACAGACGGCCCAATTGTGATGTCACTGAACCGCCCAGAAAGGTTCTCACTCACTAAGATGTGGTCTGGTATAGAAGCACCTGCATGGCCGATGAAAGTGGGACCATCTTTGAATAGGCGGTAGACCGGAAAGTCGAGGAGCACGTCAGCCAAAAGGACGCCGTTCGTATTTGATGATCTATCACCAAAGGAAGTATGACGGGCATTGAGGTCGCCCATGAGGACAAAGCGGGGAAATGTAGTGATATATTCGAGGAAGTCCGTGTGGGAAGCAAAGGAGTCGGAAGGAGGAACATAGAGAAGGGCGACCAAAACAGCCCCCTGTGCCGAGGGGATGGAGCAAAGAATGGCTTCATGATGCTGGAAACGTAGTGGCAGCGGGATGAGAGTGGACGGAATGCGGGAGTCGACGAACAAGGCGACGCCTCCACGTAGTGGCTGACCAGGCGGGGTTGGCCGATCACGCCGGTACACTGTATAAGCCCCAAGCCGCACGTTGAGGCGAGGGGACGTCCAAGTCTCGGCAAGGCCCAGGATGCTGAGCCTGTGCGTACTCGCAAAGTCCTGGATTAACGGTTTGGAGCGGGTGAATCCGTGGCAGTTAATGAAAGCGAGATTAAATATGTCTATGTCGGTCATGCGGACGTTACGGTAACGAGAGTGAAGTGAAGCTGCAGACCATCCCCCATCGGCGGCAACAGTGCCACGGGAACAGGCAAAACCAAAGGCAGTTTAGGACGACACATCGTCCTGGTCCATATTGTCACTCCACAATAGAGACGGCGGCGACTGGGGCGGTCCTCCTGCACCTGGCGAATCACGGCCGCTCCTCAGCCCCTCGCGAAGCGACGCCACGGAGACCGTGGAGGGGTCGCGTGAAGCAGAGCGGGAAAGCCTGTGACCACGTTTTTTGGGCCCAGCGACTGCCACCGGAGGCGACGAGTCGTCATCAGGAGAAAACGATCGTTTCTTCGCGTCATCCGTCGAAACTTCAGAGCGAACAGCAGAAACGCGTGACGAGGTCTGCGCAGCCTGCGAGGGTCGTTTTTGGGGTCTTCGGGGTCGTTGGCGACGTCGAGGTCGACGCGGACTTCGCAGGTGACGCGGTCGACGCGGGAGACGCAGGCGACACCGACGATTCAGTCGTCGGGGACTCGACGCACGGGTCGGATGTAACGGGCGGAGGCGAAAAACCGGTGGTCACCCCTGTATCTGGAGAGGCCTCGGCCACCCCTGTATGGTCGGGGGTTGGCGGCGAAGCGCGACGAGAGGGACCTTGGCCAGCGGTGCCGCCGCGAGACAGGGGTGCCTGTGAAACCAGAGCAGACCACGTGGGCGGGCCAGACTGTTCACCTGAGGGGAGTTGAGTGGGTCTGCGACCGTGACACTCAGCCCTAAAATGATCAGGCGAGTGGCAAAGCGAGCACGTTTGTGGTTGCCCGTCATATGTTACCAGGGCGCGAGTACCACCCACGATTACATACGACGGAATGTGATTTTTGAGGTCAATCTGGACGGAGCGGACCCCATTCCTGACCTTAAAACGATATGCTAATGACCAGGTCTCATCGTGAACCGCCGTCACCGTGCCGTAACCACTCAGGTTTTGACGTATGCGGTCGTTGTCCAGTTCCATTGGTCAGCGTGACCGACGCTGACCTCGCTTACTGTCCCGTCCCTGTGACGGAACGGGACCTTACCGAGTGCGCGGAGATCAAGGCCGAGTACCCTGAGCCTCCCCTATCTTCACGTACACCGTGTTCTGGCCACCGTCCAGCTGGACGGCGACCACGTTGACCAGGTCGAGGTGAAGGGCGCTGAAGATCCATTCATGGACTTCAGCCGCCGTCGGTTTCTGGTGTGATCGGGAGAAAACACATTTAACTGTATTGACGCGGACGGACACCGCGCGTGGAACGGAGAACTTGTCACTGTCGGAGACTAAACAAAAAACACACACAAACCAGACACACTAGCACCAGCACCCTCGTGACACGGTAAAAGGAAAACACAACCACCCTCCAAAACATCGTAGGTCTACACAAGCAGAATACCATCCCTGACAACACTGAGCAGGAGCCAAAGAGATGGACTAAATGTGGACCCGTTGAAGTTACTAAATTCGAAGTAAAACGAAGAAAAATGACCTCTCCTAAACCACAATTAATTTAAGTTTTTTTTTGCCAAGTCGGTTGCTATAACTAATACAAAATTATGGCTTAAGTAAAAAATAAATGTGGCTGTTAGTTTTCTTTAGAAAAATTAAAGATATTTAGACTTTTTTTCCTTCAGATTCAGATTCAGATTCAGATTCAGACTATAATTCAGAGATCAAAATGTACCCGTCCTGATTGGTCCCTGTCTGGAATGCGGGAGATCCGTGGTTCGATTTCCGGTTGGGGCGAACTTTTTTAATTTCTGAACTGTAGTAAATAATATTTAGACTTATTGCGTTTTGAAAAAGGAAATAACAAAAACCTATTATTTTAGTTGCATTATTTTATAAATTTATGAAGAAAGTTGTGATTTCAGATACTTACACAAGTCCCAAATTAATATTTAAGGAATGTTTTGTGTTTTCTGTTCACGGCATATTTTTTATTAATTACTGTCTTCTGTCTCAGTCACCACGCAAACCTGAGTTCCTATTGTAGGGGGTAGTTGTTTGAATTATTATTTGAATTATTGGTTTGAAAGGAAATAAATATGGACTTAAAGCGTTTATTTGTAAATGTCATTTAAACAGACAGTAACCCTGGTTATATTTTGTTTTGATAGGAAATACTATTCACCATCTGATAGAGCTTTAGTGGAAAACACAACTCCATCTCTCACAAACCTTTTGTACTTGGTGGACCTCATGCGGTTTGAAAAAAAGCTACACAAATTGTGTTTACCATGACCCGGAAAAAAGTGGTCAAACCTAGTAATTTTCGCGAGCTAGGTCTTGTCTGTAAAAATCCCCCATACGAAATAGCTTGGGACTTGGGACAACCCTTTTTGGTAAGAAAAATATTGGCCGTTATTGACCTACTCGTATATCTTTTTGTACATGCACTACGTTTTGTTTCCGTTGTACTGGACTAGAGCGCTTCAGTCAAAATAGTGCTCATTATCATGACGGAGTGTATTTTTGGGACGAATATTTTTGCGTGTTTAGGACATAAATATTTAAAGCACCATTTTAGAGTGGTACAATGATCTAGTAGTATAAAGCAGGTTAAGTGAGATTTAAAATATTAATCAAAACACATTTCAGGAACGAAACAGTTAAAAATTCGTCTTAAATCATAGTTAGGACTATAAGACATCGATTTTAAATTAAAATTTTGTTTAGTAGACTATTGAGCTATACAATATTTCAGACTTTTGCGGCCCGATTATAATAAAAAATGTGTGAAACGGGTCATTTCGCCGCGTCACCTGTTTACACTTACTAGTGTGTGAGTTCGACGTTTCGGAACCACTCACACACTAGGGAAGTGAAAACACGTAACGCGGCGAAATGACCCGTTTTACACCTATTTTAAGCTACATTATATCAGTAAAAATCATTTTTAGGATAATACTTC
>JAMZAV010002519.1:0-77675 GCA_024449915.1 Sweltsa coloradensis
CTGCGGCGTCATAATGGGCACCTAGAAATATTTAAAATATTCGGGTTGTCATAATGTGTTAAAATATCGATAGTTATAAATACAAATAGAGTAATTTAAATAAACATATTTACAACTTATTCTAATCTACGCTGTACAGTTACATATAGGCAGTAAGCCTATGGACAACGTTCTAACTCAGTAAGGTATATTAATTGTACAAATATTTAATCTTATTGTAATCTATGCTAAAAAGTATTATTTCCATAGGCAGTAAGACTTTGGACAACGTTATAATTTAGTAAAGTATATATGTACAAATATGTAATCTTATTCTAATCTATGCTGTACAGTATTATTTCCATAGGCAGTAAGACTATGGACAACAGTGGCGGATACAGGGGGCGGTGGGGCGATCGCCCCCCCCCCCCCATAAATCTTTAAAAATAAAATAAAATACATTTTTTATTATTTTCTTGTGCACGCACCAAATTCACTCTAAAACCTGATTTTCAAAATTTTCGCCTGCGGCGCTATTTATTTAAAACTCCCAGTAAAAACAACTTTCCTTTATGTTGTCAGAAATCATCAGTCTGCCTCTGAAATGTGTCTGCATCAGTGTAATTCAATTTATTTAGTTGTCCTCCTATGTAAATCGTTTTTTTAACTGAATAGGATAGACGTTTAATAAATAAATAAATAAATAAAATGTTAAATTGAAAATAAGATCAAACGTTAGTAATTATGTTGCAATGTAGGCAACTGCTGTCAATTGTAAGCTCGACATGACGACAAAACAAATTGACGCACATAAACTACATTGTTTCGGTATTGCATTCCGCCCACCACTTTTTTCTAAAACGCACCAAATGCACTCTAAAAACCTGATTTTAAACATTTTCGCCTGCGGCGCTATTAATGGGGGGCTCCACCCCCCATGCCCCCCGTGTGGCCGTGCTTCATCCCTTTTCCACGACTGTTCATGCACGCGCGAATCGCCTCCCCCCATGATTATGTCTTGGATCCGCCACTGATGGACAACGTTATAATTCAGTAAGATATATTTGTACAAATATTTAATCTTATTCTAATTCTAAAATATGCACTTGTTCAATAGGTTAGTTATTTCATTTGTTTCCATAAACAATATAAAATGTCAATATATACACATTTTTTTTAGATGCATCTTGCAATATTTTGTGGTACTCTTGTGTGGTGTAGTAGCACTCCTTCAGTAGCATACTTTCAATTTTATTTCTAAACTAAAATCTTATATAATAACATCAACAGCTACATCTTTTGCCAAAATCACCATGAATGAAAATTTAATTGTTTACATTTTACATATTTTCTTTCTACACCTCCAACCCAAACCATTGTAGTGAATTTTACAATAAGCTGTTTCCAGCATTGTTTTGTAATTCTATGTGTTTGTAATAGAAGTTCTGCAATTTAAATTATGAAAATAAAAATGAACGTTGTGTCTCGCTGTTGTGTTTCTTGGTTTAAGAACCTCGACTCGTAAATCTCTGTGTTCAACCAGCAGCAGGTTTGTGGTGAAGATAAAAGACAATTGTGGTTGAAAACGCCCAAAGGTGGTAAATAATTATCAAAGGAGAGTAATTCAAAATAAAGTTATATTGGAGTATCTTTATTTAAATTGCAATATAAGAATCTTACGAAACAAAATTGCAATTTGCAAACAGTTTCAAAATGGGGCTCCCTAAAGTAGCCGGGCCCGCCCGCAGTTGCGGGCCCTGCGGGCGCCTAAAGTTCCGCCACTGATCCTTATCCAATAATATTTTGCGGAATTTTGGGACTGGAGTCTTGTAAAGTTCAAAAGCGGTGAATTAATGGTGCACATTTGTTATAATTTTTTCTCACGGACAGCGTTGTTTTTTTTAATTATGTTCATATCATAATGCCGGCATATTTGTAGGTAAGACTACACGAAAAAATCTAACGTTTAAAACCATTTTGCCGGCAATTACATTCAAGAGCATGAGTGTTCAGAGTTTGTTGACTTTATTTATTTAAGGGGTGTGTTGTATCCTTAGTAGCTAGGCCTGCCACTCTGACAAGGCAACCTAAAGGTGCGTTTACTGTTCGGCATTGCTCGCGAGGCGAAGGCTAATCAGCGTCCGATTTTCAATCGAAGGTGCGATGGCGCGAGGCCTCGCAAGAAACATAAACTAAGTTAATCTTTTTTGCCTTCGCGACAAGAAAATCTCCCATTACGGCCAGTTGGATCGTAATTTGTTGTACATTTTGTTTGTTTTTTGTTGCAGACTCGCGGTAGTGTAAACGCACCTTTACTCAATCTCCCATCGGAATTCATAGGGACCTTGAGCGTTAAATATTCTATCACCGTGGTCACGGCATACAATCACGGCCTGCCAAAAATTATTCGATAAAATGACTTCACAAAAGTATTGTTGTTAAAATGAAACCTTCACGTTTCACGCCTATTTTTCAGTTTATTATTTCTTGTAGTACAGGCTGTTCATCGATGAATCCCAAATAAAACGGCAAAAAATAGTAGGAAGTTTTCACTTGGCAAAAATGTTCACAAGGTCAAAGAAAAGTGATACAGAAGGGGAGCCACGAAAAATGTCCCTTAAGATTTATTATTTTTATTTTATTTTTTAGATTTTATATTATTATATATTTATAGGTTTAAATCGAAATGGATTGCGCTCATTTTGTTAGCAGTTCTCAGTTACCTGGTCACGGATGTCTGTTTGAGGTCGTTCGGCCGTATGGGACCGGACAGACAGACATTTAATATTTTAACAAACCTTTAACATTTCACATACAGAACTAGGGAAACGCCAAAGTCGTTGTTAGACGAGTGAGTGAGCTATGTGTTGAGTACCCGGAAACATCCCCTTTCCTCCCCAAAACCTAAGACTGAATCTAGCTATGGGCATTTCCTCCACAGTATATTAGGCTAGAGTGGTGCATTAGGCCTTACAGTGTTGACGCGCCCATATACCAACTAATCTCAACCCACTCTCATTTATACTCATAATATATTAATGTTACCGAGTACTCAACACATGGCTTGCTCACTCGTCTAACAACGTCTTTGGCGTTTACCTAGTATAACCGTTGAGTGACTAATATATAGCTATATATTAGTCACTCAACGGTATAACTTATTATGAGTATAAATGAGAGGGGTTTGAGATTAGTTGTTGTAAGGGCGCGTCAACACTGTAAGGCCTAATGCGCCACTCTAACCTAATATACTATGCTATAGCTAGATTCAGCCTAAGGTTTTGGGGAGGAAAGGGGATGTTCCCGGGTACTCAACACATGGCTTGCTCACTCGTCTAACAACGACTTTGGCGTTTTTCTAGTATGGTTTCAGAGTGCGTCAACCAATCGTGTAGTCGTTGTCGCCGTCTTCGTACTGAATGGAGACTTTGACATAGTTGAGGTTAAGTTGATTAGGATTAAGGGTGCGTCAACCGCCAGGTCATAATACGCCACTCTAGCCTAGGGGATATAGGAAGGAAAACCCCATGCAAATCAGAATCAGCTACGGGTAGGTGAAAGGAAAAGAGGGGTTCTCACGTCGTGGTCGTCATCGTTTTTGTCATCGTTAGTGTAGTTATGGTCGTCGTCGTTGGGGAGGTCGTCAGTGAAGGAGGAGAGGTCCCGGAAGACGACTACCAGAGCTCACCTCTAGTTTCGAGGAGTAATACTCTACCTACCAGCTGACGTTTGTGAAATGGAGTTCGTTTAGGCGCGAGCCATCTCTTGGCCAAATGTCCTAACAGGTCTACCAAAGCGTATGCCTAGCACCTGACATTGACATTTAAGAAAACAAAATCTAAACACTTGGCAATGGCGTACATAAGCTTTGCGTATTATGTCATTGACACTTGGTGATAGCCACCGACTTGGTGATTTTTTACCCTTCACCGAAATCATTGTTTTTAATTTATATAGTCATGGCTGTGGCCTTCTATACGTATGGCAAATGTAAACATTTGCAATCTAGGTTTAAATTCTTAAGATTTTTATTTATTGTAGGTTTAAATCGCAACGGATTTTGATCAGTTTGTTAGCAGTTCTCAGTTAACTGGTAACGGATGTATGTTTAAAATTTCAGCTCAATCTGCTAAGCCGTTCGGCCGTTAGGCATCGGACAGACAGAGTCACAACTTTCACAGTGAGTGCCGTTTTTTTCGACCTGCGTTGTAGACTACGTTCGCTGCGCTCACTCGTCTAATAACTGAGTGGGTAGACTCTAAATACAATTTATTTATTATTTATTTATTTATGTGAAATTAGCTGGATTTGCTGACCAAGCGAATTTTTAATTGTAAAGAAAGTTGGCTTGAGCTCGAACAACGGTCTAAATAGATGAGAGAGAGCTTCGATACGTTGAACTGGATATTGTTATCACATCCGATAGAGCAAGAGTGAGAGTGAGAGAGTAAGAGTGAGAGAAAGAGAGCGAGCGAGATGAGACGGCCTTGATCAGGTTGAATGGAGAGCGTACGTAGTAACAACACTAACAAGACAAATAAACAGTTGTAACCTTGACCTTGAACGTCCGCGTCACAGCTCGTATTGATCGCCGCTCAGCTACGTCAGGCTATTCACCTTCTACGGGAGCCATGTGCGCGTCAAGCTGAATACAGGTATCATTACACCTGCTTTCAATCAGCTGTTGGCCACTGGACGGGTAGTACCCGTGGATAGCACGCAATACCTAGTGCCATGGCCTACCAGTCGCTCGGATTGATTATACCAGGAATGTGGAATGAATACGACTCCCGTCTGGGACCGGAGTAGAGTTTGGCCCAGAGCATGGCTCTGCTAATCGTAAGGCGAGGAAAGAGGCAAGGTCCATCTCGCAAACGTCAGCTCGTATGTAGGGGAGTATTTTACTGCCTAAACCTGAGGCGAGCTCTGGCCGGTATTGTCCTTACAATATCTCCTCTCGGCTAGAGTGGCGCATTATGACACAACGGTTGACACGCCCTTAAATAACTATCAAATTACGTAATATGCATTAATTCCTTATTTCTTCCTAGCTAACAGCTTGGAGCGGTTCACTTTACCAAGCCTTCATTTTCCCGCCACAATTTTATAAGTTGTTCCAAAACGGTGAAGCAACGCGTCAATTATTAGTGTGGACTAGATTTCTGTGCTGGTATTTGAGAATATGAAACCCCGCCATTGCATCAAGTACTTACTAGAAGACTTTGAACTAGTCTGGTCAGACGTGACCAAGGAAGACGACGGGTCAGCCTGTATCACCAGATCAGGAGCATGACAAGCATTATCAATCGCTTCCACATAACAACCAGGGACTTTCTCTGTGCAGGACAAGCATGGCCAGGCCGAGATTCCTAGCATGCCAGCAGAACAGGCTGAGTTAGAAGTAAATACCTCTGCCAAACGTGAGATGGGAATGCCTTGACAAGATTACACAATCGAGAGTTTTTTTTTAAATCCAGATTTTTTAACATAGAGCTAAAGTTAATACATTTTGTGTGGTTTCTCGCATAATATAAGAAAAGAAACGATATGATTGTGGAGCATGAACTATTACTACGAGAATGTCGTTTATTTCGTTTGTTAGACTATAGTTTATTAATTCTGGTGTAACATATCTCGACATTTAATAATATATTTTTCAAAATTAGTCCCTTATCTGATACAAACGAAATAGTCCAATAATCGCACATTTTTTTAAAAATTAGATGATTTCCACCACTATTATCGTTGAGTGACTAATATATTAGTGTCACTCAACGCTATTATCATAACACAACTACACATGATAACAATTTACGATAACTTTATCGTAAATTATCAATTCCTTGTAGTTAAAAATAATGCAATAATGTAATGCAAATGCGAGATATAATTCGGATGGAGACAATCTTGCAACACAATCTATCATAGAACATTCTGCAAACAGAACATATTATTATGGTAGCATTGAGTAAGTTGTGTGCTTGGTTAGGTGTAGCCATGCAAGCACGGGTTCGGGATCTCCAAGAAAAGGGAGAGAAGCTACTTAACAACTATGTAGGTGATGTTGATGTTCCCGAGTACGGAAATATTCCCTATGTGAGTGCAGTGATGGTAGAAAGAAGTCGTGTAGTCTTAAATTATCACTAGGAAAATGCTAAAGTCCCGTCGCGTTGTTGAGCGAGCACCGGTACGTGCAACACGACCCGAGTACGACATTCCCATAATGTAACATAGGCCTACCAATAAGTCTGACCGATTTAGCTAAAAATTTGTAAAATAGGAGAAAATGGATAAAATCCACCGCCATCTAGAGGACCTTGACATCAGTTCTTTGGGAAAAGTATTTTTGCTCTTTGATAACAAATAATACACTGCTTCCTCGATAGTATTTTGATTACTTCTAGGTGGCAGTGCATAGCGTGCGACTTTTCGTTGCCATGGTAACGTTACTTTTGTTATTTCTATCTACACTACTTAAGGTCTTGACCGATTTAGCTGAAAATTTGTAAAATAGGAGAGAATGTTGTACTTATTGACCCTGCAAAATTTCATAACGATCGGAACATTTTTTTTTTTTTTATTTATTTATTTATTTTTATTTTTTATAACCAACGATCGGATTTTGTTCAAAAACTATACAGCAACCCGCCTAGGTGGTATGTACATGTGTGCAAAATTTCAGGTCGATCAGAGAAACGGTGCGACCTGTACCGAAGCAAAACAGAATTTTAAAAAAAACAGACAGGCATTCGAGCCATAAGAGTCAAGTGGAGACGCTCGCTACGCTCGCACAATCACCACCGAAGTGTTGGCTCGAGCGCTGAGCGCTTGACTCTGATTCTGGAGGTCCCTGGTTTGAATCCCGTCGAGATCGGCAATCCTGACACTATTCCAGTATCTTTGATACTGATAGAAGGATTTTTCCTCAGACGGCCATGCGAATTACAGGGAATCCTCTCAAACAGCCCTCGGAGATTCCTTTACAATTGTCCTATCATCAACATACAAGAAAAGTACTAGGAAAACGCTCAGTTGGACGCGTTGTGAGCGAGCACCGTTAAGTGCTGCGCACAATTGGCATAGCCATAAGCGTAGCGCAACGCAAGCACAACGCAAGAAATATAAACAAGAGAACCTGGCTGCTTGAACACACAATTCACGTATGCATAGAGTAGGCGCGGAAAGCACAGCGCAAGAGATGGTTATATTTTATATTTCTTATGCTTGCGCTTGCGTTTGACCCATAGGAATCCAGGAACAACACGACTCAACACAAAACGCCCATTTTCAGTTAAATCAAATTCACAACTATTGTTGTTTGTGTCAGTGTAAAATTATTAATCATGGACGAACTCACAGAAGACGACGTCATTATCGAGTATGAAGTTGAGTCGACCTCTAGCGACGAGCTGCTAATTACGTATTTTAGGCAATATCCGCATCATAGGCTACTGCAAATGGTTTCAAAGACGAAATGTCAAACGCAAAGTTGACGTGCAGTCATCTGATAACGAGCATTCTAAAACTTTGCACAGCCTTGTAGTTTCTTTACGCCACGCTTCCGTTATGACAATTGTGCGCGCCCACATTCCTTGTGTTGCGCTTATGTTGCGCTTGCGTTGTGCTGCGTTTATGCTATGCCAATTGTGCGCCGCACTTACGTGCAACACGACCCGAGTACGACATTCCCATAATGTTACCAATAAGTCTTAAAGGTCTTGACCGATTTAGCTGAAAATTTGTAAAATAGGAGAGAATGGATAACATCCACCGCCATCTAGAGGACCTTGACATCATTTCTTTGGGAAAACTATTTAACTCTTGATTACTTCTAGGTGGCAGTGCATAGTGACCAGAATTCTTGTGCGACTTTTCGTTGCCATGGTAACGTTACTTTTGTAAAAATGTAATTTCTATGTACACTACTTATCGGATCAAAATAAAATTAACATATTCGTGACCGGACGGACATTATAAATGATTAGGCTACCTCAGAATTTGTCGCCGTTTAGTTTAAAAAAAAAAACTTTAGATTAACATTAAATGTAACTTTATAACTATTTGAACGATTTTGCCACAAAACTAATGGCATTCAATCGGGAACGAAACTTGCGGATGGTCAAAATTTCAACTCGATCCGAGCCTCCGTTTGACCGCTATCATGGGCCAAAAAAGCTGTGCGACTTTCCGTTGCCATGGTAACGGGACTTTGTTATAATGTAATTTCCATCTACACTACTTATCGAATCAAAATAAAAATAACATATTCGTGATCGGACGGACATTCTAAATGAATTGGCCACCTCAGATTTTGTCGCTGTTTAGTTTGAAAAAAAAAATCGATTAACTTTAATGTAACTTTTTAACTTTTTAAACGATTTTGCCACAAAACTATACAGCAACCCGCCTAGGTGGTATGTACAATTGTACATGTGTGCAAAATTTCAGGTCGATCAGAGAAACGGTGCGACCTGTATCGAAGCAGTAACAGAAAAAAAAAACAGACATTCGAGCCATAAGAGTCAAGTGGAGACGCTCGCTTCGCTCGCTCAATCATACATTGCACTCTATAGGGAACCTAAGTTTGAAGGCGGGAAGGAAATTGGTTCTCTCTGGTCTCAGCGCCCATAAGAATTAGCATGGTACGAAAATGTAACTCGCCGTATCTTTTGACTCGCGCAAAAGAAATCTAAACCAATAACATCACAAGATGCATAATTTTGTGAAGAAGATGATGGCATTCTACTTTGCTCGATGACGCTTCCTAAATTCAAACTATTATGAGTTTAATGGACCCATGTTTGCGCGCTGTCGCAAATGTACTCTGACTGAGCGGCAACCTAAGCGAGACGCAGCCACGTTGTGTGCAGCTGTGGCATCCTCGCATACCACGCGCCTGTCCATGGTTGCTAAATGTACTTTTCATTCAAGATTTTGTTGGCACATTAAAGGATATTTTATTAGTAATGTGTAATCTAGTACAACCCAGTGACCTCACAGTAGCCACAAAGCAAGTCGGATACTAAATGTTATGCTGATGCCACGGACAAAATGTTTTTACGTGCTTTTTCATGAGCAGTTTGGAAGGTTTGGCAACAGTGTAAATGTAGAGTTCACTTCAACTCAAAACAAATGTCATTAATATTTGTGATAGAGCAGAGTTATGTATATCCACGCAAAGAGGAAAGATTATAGTTTCTTACAGTATGAAGATAATTCCGGTCCGTGGTCGGGTTCTCGCGCTATCGCTTACGAAACATTTAGCACGGGTTAATCGCCTATACCACGCTGACCAGAGAGAACCAGACAACGCCTACTTAGGTTCCTATAACAGACCCACGGTGTTTTCTTTATATTATCCCAACTCTCGCTTACTCCCTGATTCATCAAGACGAATTATTAGAAAAACTACAATCATCCTTCCTCCATAACTCTTCCATTCACTTCTATTCAACTCGTTCATCAGGCAACATCCAAGTTCCTTCTCACAAGACTATATCCCAGAAGTCCTCAATATATTTTTTTATCTTTCGATTTATACCAGAGTTCCAACTCAAATAAAAGTATTACCATGGTATGACCATCCACAATATCTTGAAAAATTTGTCAAAAAATCCTTTGAACGAAATACTATACTCTATTGATGAATTCTTTCACGACTAAAGTTATAACTAGGAAAACGCTCAGTTGGACGCGTTGTTGAGCGAGCACCGGTACGTGCAACACGACCCGAGTACGACATTCCCATAATGTTACCAATAAGTCTTTAAAGGTCTTGACCGATTTAGCTGAAAATTTGTAAAATAGGAGAGAATGGATAAAATCCACCGCCATCTAGAGGACCTTGACATCATTTCTTTGGGAAAACTATTTTACTCTTGATTACTTCTAGGTGGCAGTGCATAGTGACCAGAATTCTTGTGCGACTTTTCGTTGCCATGGTAACGTAACTTTTGTTAAAATGTAATTTCTATATACAATACTTATCGGATCAAAATAAAATTAACATATTCGTGACCGGACGGACATTCTAAATGATTTGGCTACCTCAGATTTTGTCGCCGTTTAGTTTAAAAAAAAACTTTAGATTAACTACTTTAATGTTACTTAACTTTTTGAACGATTTTGCCACAAAACTAATGGCATTCAATCGGGAACGAAGCTTGCGTTGGTCAAAATTTCAACTCGATCCGAGCCTCCGTTCGACCGCTATCATGAGCCAAAAAAGCTGCTCGACTTTCCGTTGCCATGGTAACAGTACTTTGTTATAATGTAATTTCCATACACTACTTATCGGATCAAAATAAAATTTACATATTCATGATCGGACGGACATTCTAAATGATTTGGCCACCTCAGATTTGATGCTGTTTAGTTTGAAAAAAAAACTTTCGATTAACTTTAATGTAACTTTTAACTTTTTGAACGATTTGCCACAAAACTATACAGTAACTCGCCTGTGGTATGTACATGTGTGCAAAATTTCAGGTCGATCAGAGAAACGGTGCGACTGTATCGAAGCAGTAACAGAAAAAAAAAACAGACATTCGAGCCATAAGAGTCAAGTGGAGACGCTCGCTTCGCTCGCTCAATCATACATTGCACTCTATAACAGACCCACGGTGTTTTCTTTATTATTATCCCAACTCTCGCTTACTCCCTGATTCATCAAGACGAATTATTAGTAAACTACAATCATCCTTCCTCCATAACTCTTCCATTCACTTCTATTCAACTCGTTCATCAGGCAACATCCAAGTTCCTTCTCACAAGACTATATCCCAGAAGTCCTCAATATATTTTTTTATCTTTCGATTTATACCAGAGTTCCAACTCAAATAAAAGTATTACCATGGTATGACCATCCACAATATCTTGAAAAATTTGTCAAAAAATCCTTTGAACGAAATACTATACTCTATTGATGAATTCTTTCACGACTAAAGTTATAACTAGGAAAACGCTCAGTTGGACGCGTTGTTGAGCGAGCACCGGTACGTGCAACACGACCCGAGTACGACATTCCCATAATGTTACCAATAAGTCTTTAAAGGTCTGACCGATTTAGCTGAAAATTTGTAAAATAGGAGAGAATGGATAAAATCCACCGCCATCTAGAGGACCTTGACATCATTTCTTTGGGAAAACTATTTTAACTCTTGATTACTTCTAGGTGGCAGTACATAGTGACCAGAATTTTTGTGCGACTTTTCGTTGCCATGGTAACGTTACTTTTGTTAAAATGTAATTTCTATCTACACTACTTATCGGATCAAAATAAAATTAACATATTCGTGACCGGACGGACATTCTAAATGATTTGGCTACCTCAGATTTTGTCGCCGTTTAGTTTAAAAAAAACTTTAGATTAACTACTTTAATGTTACTTAACTTTTTGAACGATTTTGCCACAAAACTAATGGCATTCAATCGGGAACGAAGCTTGCGTTGGTCAAAATTTCAACTCGATCCGAGCCTCCGTTCGACCGCTATCATGAGCCAAAAAAGCTGCTCGACTTTCCGTTGCCATGGTAACAGTACTTTGTTATAATGTAATTTCCATACACTACTTATCGGATCAAAATAAAATTTACATATTCGTGACCGGACGGACATTCTAAATGATTTGGCCACCTCAGATTTTGTCGCCGTTTAGTTTGAAAACAAAACATTCGATTAACTTTAATGTAACTTTTTAACTTTTTGAACAATTTTGCCGCAAAACTATACAGCAACCCGCATATGTGGTATGTACATGTGTGCAAAATTTCAGGTCGATCAGAGAAACGGTGCAACCTGTACCGAAGCAGTAACAGAAAAAAAACAGACATTCGAGCCATAAGAGTCAAGTGAAGACGCTCGCTACGCTCGCTCAATAATAACAATTTTATTTTTCTTTCAGTATTGTCTTATTTTACAAAAATGTTTTCCTTCAATTTTCAACTTTCATTTACCGTATGTATATATTGGTGTAAGATAGGATCCAGCAGCTTACCTTCAAAAAGTGATGGTAGCTATACTGAATTTCTTGATGAGATTGATTGAGATTGATTCATCAAGAAATTCAGCAGCCACCATCACTTTTCGTTGGTAGGCTGCGGGATCCTATCTCACACCAATATACTCCAGCCGATCGGCCTTCTATCTACATAACCTTTCATCTATGTTTGCATACAATATCATCAAATTAAGCGTATCTCGTAGCACCAATATTAATTGTACTATACCAGGGAAACGCCAAAGTCGTTGCTAGACGAGTGAGTGAGCCATGTGTTGAGTACCCGGTAACATTATTTGTTTTCCCTACCTTAGGCCTATCTAGCCTATCTTAGGCTACAGTGTAGCATTATGACTTACAGTTGACGCGCCCTTATACCAACTAAACTTAAAAACCCTATTATTTATACGAATATACTTATCAAACTTAAATATGCAAATGTTCCCGGGTACTCAACACATGACTCGCTCACTCGTCTAACAACGACTTTGGCGTTTCCCTAGTCTAGTTGGCTAAGGCGCCCTTATAGCCGAAATGTGGGAGACGTGGGTTCAATCCCCTGGTCCGGAAAGATTTTGTAATTTCTGGATTGTATTTTAAAAATTATTAAACATGTTTTGAAATACTTATAACGTAGTGTAGTCCATCATCTGTGACAATTCTAAGGAAAACATAGCCAGTACGAAATACGTGTAAATGTTGCAAGGTGTACTCAATCTACGAGCGGAATTTGGGGGCACCTTGACGTTCAAGATTCGATGGACCTTGCATGGGCACGGCATTTCACAGCCAGGTAAATAACAAACATTTTTTTTTCTAAATCACAACCATTGTCGTTAATTTCTACACATTGGCTGCCTATTTTTCACTTTATTATTTCTTGTAGGTTTAAATCGAAATGGATTGTGCTAATTTTGTTAGAAGTTCTCAGTTACCTGGTCACGGATGTCTGTTTAAAATTTCAGCTCAATCTATTTGGCCGTTCGGCCGTATGGGACCGGACAGACAAACATACAGACATTTAACATACAGACAATGCTCACGGCCAAGGCCCGATCGAGTAGCGTTATAAAGACTTCGTTTCGCTGCGCTCACTCGTCTAATTATTTAATTGTCGCAAAAGGGGAAATAAATACAAAATATATGTACGGCCATGAAAACTGAGAAATTGGAGGTGCACTAGATTTAGTGTAAGACCTACATCATGTACTGGAACAATTAACTCTAGTATCTAGGTGTTGGAACATGACACAAGTTTATTATCTCTGGAGTGCTCAGGAATAAGG
Source organism: Sweltsa coloradensis (assembly GCA_024449915.1). Lineage (NCBI taxonomy): Eukaryota > Metazoa > Arthropoda > Insecta > Plecoptera > Chloroperlidae > Sweltsa > Sweltsa coloradensis. The sequence continues at coordinate 13,264 of JAMZAV010002519.1, forward strand.
AGGTTTAGATTTATCATTGAAGCAAGGATTATTCAATTGTGTTACAAAAAATAGTTTGTAGTTTACAAATAATTTAATGCGAATGTTACAGGCACAGTGAGAGATTTTGAAATGATGTGGTTATTTATAGTAAACATGATTACGTTAGTATAAAAACTTGCTCAGAATGGCGATCAAGCACAATTCAAAATAAAGTACATTCAAAGTACATTTTTGTATATATAATAATTTTAATTCGTCCATATACGACGAACGAAAAATAATTATTCAAGGTTTTTGTCTAAGACAGATTCATATATTGTTTGTCAAGAGCTTGGTTAAATGTTTAATTGCCCTGAGGATTTGGTTCATGATGTAACCAAACTAGCCAGAGGATGTGTTTTGGAATTAAAGTTTGATTGTGTCATACGAAAAACATTTCGATATCACATGAAATAACACAAAGAACTATCAAACATTGATCCAGTTTAATAATTACATAAGGAATCAGCTTGACCTTCGTCTAACGAGCAAGTTTTCGTGATGACGTAACGACTGGTGACATTAAGGTGGCTCGTGAGATGTTAATGCTGGTGGAGTCCGCTTTAGCGCTAGTAGTGAGAGTAGACGGGCGCATGCGCGTAGGCGATGGGCTGCACGTGCTTCACGGCGACAGGGTGCGCGGCGTGTCCGGTCTTGGTAACGACCGCGTTGAAACCGTTGTGGTCGTCGGCGGTGTAGTCTACTGTGCGCAGAGTTCCGTCGGCTTCGACGAGGCTGTATTGTCCCTTGACCACATCTCCGTCTCGGACCTAAAGGGGTTAATAACAGAGTTAGTACAGGAAAACTTACCATGTAGTTACAATGATTAGTCGTCGAGACTCGAGATACAACGAAGAATGTCAGGATTCTACTAGGAGGACAGATCTTAAAACAAGTGGATAATTTTAAGTATACGTGGGGAGTATAGTAGCTTGCGATGGAGGGAATTAACCAGAAATAGGATGAAGGACGCAGCAAGCTGTTGGGTTATTCCAATCTATCCGAGACCTCATATGGAACAGAGAAGTACCAAAGAAATGCAAGGTTAACATCTACCAGACCTACTTTGTTCCAATGACATATGCAGCGGAGACTTGGAATATGACAACAGTGGATGAGAGCCTTGTGCAGGCTGTAGATATATTTTCTTGAGAAGCATTGTAGGTACGACTAGATGGAGCCGAATACGGAATGAGGATATCCGAGATCAAGTAGGCGTGAGGAATTTAATGGAGCGAATTTGAGAGAGAAGATTAAAGTGGTACGGACATGTCAAAAGGATGGAAGGAGCGAGATTACCGAGAAGGATGATGGAATTGGAAATTTCACGTAGGAGACCAAGGGGCAGACCACGAAAATAATGGCAGAATAGTGTAAGAAAAGATGTAGAACAGCGAGGAGGAGAGTGGAATGTGGTGGCAGGACAGAAGAAGATAAAGAGGCCTGTCTTCAATGCCGACCCAACGCAGAGTTGGTCGTGGCAACAGATAATGATGACGAGTCGTAACAAAATCAGGATCTTTCAAATCACATTTATAAAGATAGCAACGAATCTACGTCGTGCAAATTATCGAAGATCAATCCAATCATCGGGATCTTTAGAAAAGTTATTTTTAAAATAACAATTCAGTTTTTAACCTATTTCATACAGTTTCTAAAAGCTACTACATACAACTATAGTAGGAAAATTTGATAATCCCGAATGTTGACAGTTATACAGATATGCCAATGAGGGGTGACTTCCGACTTATGTTGTTATTATAGGGACTCCCGTGTAACCTTGAGAACCAGGTGATGCAGGTGACAGTGATTTGGAATATTTCCTTGCACAATATTCTATGAGTGTTTCGTAAACAACGCCCAGTACTAACGAATTGTCTCTGTCTGTGTTGTATGGGGTACTCACCTCATGCTGTTGCTTGATGTCTCCGGTGTGAACATCCTTAACGCCATATTGGAACTCGTACCTGGGGTGAGCCTGCAAGAAATATACACATTGGTTGACTTTCTTAAGACAAACTTAGTTAAAAACTAGGGTTTAATTGCTTCGAGTGTTGAAATCAGATTCGAGGTACATAACATAACTCTTTTAAAATTCAAGACTTATTCTACGATTTAAATAAAACCTGGATTATCTTAAAGAAACATAATGTTGAAAATTGTGTTGTTCTGTGTGTAATGTGAAATATAGAAAATGAAATGATACTGTTAATCTAGAGGTACGTGAAAATAGTGTTTTGGGTTATAGATGCTATCTTTCAAACATATTTTGGAAAAAGCTACTTAACTTACCTTATCATTTTAACTTTTTGTAGGCTCACTTGATTTTTTACTAGATATATTCCAAATGTAATAATGTGATAATTACACATTGTATTTGTGTGATAATGATCTATGGTCTTGGTATTCTAATGAGTTTAAAACTGCAAACCATCACGATAACCCTTGCTACTCAATGAACACAAAACTCTACACGATCAGGCAACTTTAACTTCAACTTCCATAACTTAATTTACAATTAAGTCCAGACTACTACAACTCGTAACTCTCAAGCAGACTACGAAACTCTTACACATTGTGAAACACCAATCATGATTTATCATTCTCGTCTTCTTTGTCTGTGTTAATGATTTGTTTTTCTGATACAGATTTTTTCTCGCAGGGCGTTTTGTTGGTATCGTTGTGCAATGATCTTAGCCATCGCCGGCTTTCACGTTTCCTTGTTCTGAATATGAGCTATGCTACGTACTAGTGTGACAGTAGTAGGGCAGACATCCTAGCCCGCCCTGGGCATGTCTTTCCAGCCGCATGTGGAGTATATTCACAGCACTAAATAGACATGACTAATCTTTGGTATCACGGTAGACCGAAGACTCATATTCGAAAACATTCATAACGCTTTAACTACATAATCGCCGGTTCAATAGGGAACCTAAGTGGGCGTTTGTCCGGTTCTCTCCGGTCAGCGTGGTATAGGCGATTAACCCGTGCATAATCGCGTAAGCGATAGCGCGAGAACCCGACCACGGACCGGAATTATATTCATACTGTAAGAAACTATAATCTTTCCTCTTTGCGTGGATATACATAACTCTGCTCTATCACAAATATTAATGACATTTGTTTTGAGTTGAAGTGAACTCTACATTTACACTGTTGCCAAACCTTCCAAACTGCTCATGAAAAATACGTAAAAACATTTTGTCCGTGGCATCAGCATAACATTTGGTATCCGACTTGCTTTGTGGCTACTGTGAGGTCACTGGGTTGTACAGATTATACATTACTAATAAAATATCCTTTAATGTGCCAACAAAATCTTGAATGCGAAGTACATTTAGCAACCATGGACAGGCGCGTGGTATGCGAGGATGCCACAGCTGCACACAACGTGGCTGCGCCTCGCTTAGGTTGCCGCTCAGTCAAGAGTACATTTGCGACAGCGCGCAAACATGGGTCCATTTAACTCATAATAGTTTGAATTTAGGAAGCGTCATCGAGCAAAGTAGAATGTCATCATCTTCTTTACAAAAATTATGCATCTTGTGATGTCATTGGTTTAGATTTCTTTTGCGCGAGTCAAAAGATACGGCGAGTTACATTTTCGCACCATGCTAATTCTTATGGGCGCTGAGACCAGAGAGAAACAATTTCCTTCCCGCCTTCAAAACTTAGGTTCCCTATTAAATATATGCACTTTTTAATTTTATGTAGCTCAGCTCTCATAGCATAATTTTCGGTCAATACGTCGGCGTGTGTCACGTCTCACTAGGAAAGATGAACACGACGTCCGATTTATATGCGTTTTTTGGCATTGCCCTTCAACAAGTATTATACACAATGTCTTTGGTGACCCTGTGGGTAAGGAGGATGCGCGATGGCTACCCCCCAGAAAGTGACAATCTTGACCCGGTACCTCCACCCTTACTGAATGCACACAAGTATTATACAGAATGTCTTTGGGGGACCCCGTGGGTAAGGAGGATGCGCGATGGCTACCCCCCAGAAAGTGACAATCTTGACCCGGCACCTCCACCCTTACTGAACGCACACAAGTATTATACACAATATCTTTGGTGACCCTGTGGGTAAGGAGGATGCGCGATGGCTACCCCCCAGAAAGTGACAATCTTGACCCGGCACCTCCACCCTTACTGAATGCACGTTGTGTCTCCCTCTTTGTCTACAAACGTAACAAGCGAACTTCAGCTTTACTTCTTGTTTAGCACAAACTATGGCGTCTTTCATACATCGCTTTTAGGCAAATTAATGAAAGTGTTCAATTTATATTACGTGCGTGATCAACTCGTCAAATACATCGTCCGCTTGGCCGAGTTGACTGTTTTGTTTAGAAGTGGAGGGTATAGTAGTATCTATTGGTGGGAGTATCAACAACTAGATTTAAAGTTAGATAATTATGCCTACGATTGTGCACGTTCAATTTCCAATCAGTTACAATAGTGGTGTAGGCCTATAGGGCACATTTTTTGTTCTCTCTTCAATTAATACTTAGTTGTTTATAAATGAAACATGCGACAAAATTTGCGCTAAGAGGTATCTTCTATTAGAGAGTGAAGTTAAGTATTGAGGATATCTTGTATTTATTTAAGTGTTGAGGTTATGTTGTACTCACGTAGGGCTCTGCGTGCGCGATAGCGACAGGTGCGTGCGCATAGGCTAGGGGCGCATGCGCGGCGTACCCGTACTGAGGGTAGGCCAGTGCGCAGGACACGGTCACGGCAAAGATGGCGACGATCTGCAAACAACAATTTCACTTTAATTACTTACTCACAATGAAATCTTTTCTTTGTTAACGCTCTTTGGGTCTGGTTTGCGTTTACAGTACCTGTGAATTGACGCGAAACGAGTAGGCCTAAGATTTAAACATGCTATTGTGACCAAAGGCTGCTTTCCACCTTTAACGCCATTACAAAATATGTTTTGAAAGTCGATATTTTCGTTGTATATTTCCACTGTTTGTTGCAAGCATTAAGGGAATACAGATGTATCAAATAACTTTAAAGTAAATACTCTTTACTCAAATTCCTGCTCACTTGTCTGACTTGAAACCACAGTTGTTTGAAATTTTGCACAGTTGTAAGTTGTAACCGAAGCAAGAAAATGATCTACAGTCACACTCTTCTAAACAAAAACGTAATATTAAAAAAAAAATGTATATTGGTTATTTGCGACTAAGTGGATTTTGAAATTGAAATTTTCCACAAATCAACTACTTAATCAACTAATTAATTAAATAATTAATCAATTTTACTGTATTTCATAAATATATACTTGTATGATATTTAAATAATAATTTATAATATAATATATAAATAAACACAAAATATTGCTACCCTAATACCATTGAGTATATAACCATCCTTAGCTAATACTGTAGGGCTGTCCTTTGCAACTATACAAAGTTTGATTTTATATTATACGTCGGATGCTTTCTGGCCTCACAACTAGCTGTTCACCAAGGTGCCAAAATATGCATGTTTCCTTTTCTTTCTTGAATTAAATTAAATTAATTTCTTCATTTCTTAATTTGTATAACGTATTTGTATTGTATAAGATTGTATTTTAAATTGTTTAGTTGTAGTAACCTGACACTTGTGGGTTGACAACCCTATGCTAGTGATAAATAAATATAATATTAAATAATAATGTTATTATTACTGTGGGGTATCAGGAAATAACAATGTGTGGTCTGACAAACTTTTAACATTACCTAATATAAACTCGAAGACTGATAACATTACCTAATATAAACTCGAAGACTGATCGTAAAACCTTCACTCTGACTGTTTTGATAACACTAAATTATAGCATTACTAAAACCACAAGATATAAAACATTAATGCTTTCACTTATCACACCCTGTTTTACGCTGCCGCATAATCCTGCTTTCCTGACTAGTTATTAATTATACAAATTACAGTCATCAGAAATAATTATAACTTTGTTGCGTGTGTAATTGTATTAATCATGCTGTAGATGTCGTGATCGGTATAATTGACCCATAATTAGGGCGCCAATTAGTTTAACTTGGCAAATTATACAGACAATCGTGACTCTGTCTAAAGCAAATATATCACGAAGAAATGTATTTTCTCCGCTGTGTTGGCAATCTTGTTTTGGAAACCATAGATATATTTTTATTTTACAATCAAAAATATTTTTAATCGTTGGATATTGTGACTTAAACAATTGCTTAACAAAATGAATGACACATTTTAAGGAAATCAAAGCATATCAAAATATGTATATATTTTACAGTTGTATTTAGAAACCACTCAGTCACAGAACTGATTTTCAGTGGGGACATTATATTACAATCAATACATATCAACACATTAATTTAATGTTATTTAATACTAGGAGAAAATATACCTAAGAATGCACAATTTTGCTATAACCGGAGGTCCAGAATGGCAATATTGGTAAAGTTTGTAATTAATTAGTATATCACTTGGAGTAGTGATATTAAATCGAATACAATTGTGCATGATTTGTATTTTGTTAAACAATAATAAAATACAAAAACGAATAATACATAATTCCATCGTTATAGTAACGATGTGCCAGTAAAATCGATAATTTAATGTATTTTCTCACTTCTATTAAGTAAAATTTTGCATGTGTTTATTGCTTAAATATGAGACGTTAAGCAATATCCAATCAATCAATCACTTGATAATACGAGAAATAATACAAAATTATTGTGTCAGTGATATTGGTTCAAGGAATGTACAAATACATTACATCTTTTATTCCATATTGTAATGTATTATAAATTTTATATACCGTATTGTATCAATTTTGACTTTTGAAAAACTTTGTACACCTTTATTTTTTTTATTTTTTTTTGTAGTTTGAGAAAAATATATTTTTAATAAAATCCAATACCTTGACTAAGGTCGTATCTTACCTTGAAAGAGCTCATTGTGTGCTGTTGTGTGTAACAATATCCCACTGAATGTTCCTTGTTGAAGCTAGCTCAAGTTCTGATAACACCCAGCCAACAGATAGGCCTTATATACGAGGTACACGTGGCCTCGCCCAACAGTATTATGCGTTCTGCGTGGGACATTCCAGGCGCTAGTTGCAGCCTGGCGTCAATTAAAAGTGTTTACTTGAGCTCCAAGTTAGACCAGACTAGACTGATTTCATCATAAATGTGTCACTTTGTACGTGTCCACGCATTGTAACAACTGTGATATAACAATTACTTGTCAGATGGAAATATCTAGTTCGTTTTGTTGCATAATTTGTTTAGTGATTGAAAATCGATTTTGTTGGAAAATAGAACTCAGCTATAGAAACTATATTATCTACCAATATTCTAGACAAGTCAACTGATTTGGAAACGTAAATCTATCACAAAAAGGAGACATTCGGGCTTTGGGTTTATAATGTCCCAAAGATTCGGGGAATCAATACCCACTTGTTCCTATGCATCGTGATTCGTGATAGTTATGTGTGGATTGTGTTAACGTTTAATGGTATGCCTATCACAGCTAAAAAGTAAATCTTAACATAAATTTTAAAGAATGAATCTAAGCAGCAAGCAAAATTAAACCAGAATGATTATCAATCTAAATAAACTGTGTCGTGTAATACGTTTAGAATTTGAATGTTTTAAATATCAGCGTTGTATATTATATTGTCATGTAGGTATTGTTATAAATTATTGCACCTTTTTTGTCTCAAAAAATATTTAGCTAGAATATTATGCTTTTTTTAATTCACTAAAATATTTTTTATACATTTTATAGATAAAATTTACAATTTTTCTATATTCCAATAAAATTTTCATTACTCAAACCCAAAATTCGTATTGTGTCTTTAAATTCAGCATACGAGGACGTGAGTTCGAATCCCGCAAATTACAAGATTTTGTGATTGTTTTTCATTGTCATATTCTATCACCACTCGTCGTCTCGAATCGAAACATAGGACCCCCCCCCCCCCCCTACGACCGTTACACCTTGGCCTTGCTCATGTCCTGGACTCTGGCTGGACTCACAATCACCACGACCTCTGCGACTCATCGAAGAAAGCTCATCACCTAATCACCTAAGCATTCCCCGGCTTTCGTGGCCGTCACCGTGTCCGCTAACAATGCGAGGTGTTGGTCAATATGTTAATTAATTTGCAAGGCTAATGAGTAAGATTGTGATGAAATTAAACGTTTAATTACCGGGTTTTAAGAAATAACCAATAAAATACTCGTAACAATAAATTAACTTTATGGGAAAGTGTTTCAATTGGATTTCATTTCCCATTGATCTTACATAACCGCTACCACGGATTCGAATAGTCTACTGATATTATAATATGTATGATGGTTTCCTCCAATATATTATAAACACCGACACTTGCTGTAAACATTATTCTCCACAATCGGCCAAGGGTGACAATACGTAAGGATCGTTTTCTAACGAGGCGCATTTTGGCGATCCTCTTCGCCCTTCTAAAAATATTTTAAAACATGAATAAGCTATATCAAAAGATATTATTGAAGTGTGATGGCAACTTTACAAAGGACGACTATGAGTCGTAGTAGGCCTAAATAATTGTTGTCATATTAAAATGACATAATCTTTAAGGCAATACAGTAACACGTTTAAAAAAATGAATAACATAAAAATTAAATTGATTTCCAGAATTTTGGATTTTACTGAAAAGTCCGAAATTTACCCTATTCGTGGGTTGATCCTGGCTGATTTACATAAAATATTGAAAATCTACGACTCACTGTAGGGCTGTCCACGTATGCTTTATTGACAACTATGTAAAGTTGCATACATCGGATAATCATACTAGAAACATAAGCACAAATAATATCAAGAACTCAAAAAAAATATCCAAATAGATGAGTTCATCGTGAATCCTGGTAGCTCAAGTGACATGAACATCGTTACCTAGAAGCGAAGTCTGGGCTCGAGTCCCGGTTGAGATAAGCTGTATTATAATTGTGGAGACATCAAGCAACGAGGCTAATTGCGACGACCTTGAAAGTGATACGCGGATGAAGATAAGTCGAAACGAGGCTTCACATTAGAGACAGTGTTGACAGATATCGGGAGGCCACTATTCGGAGGCCACTCTTTCTAAGTTCCTAGCTAACATGACTCCTTGATGTCATCTAGCCATACTGTGCAGGACTTATAACGACTCATCATTATAGAGACATTAGATTACCGCAATCTCCGATTTCACCAGAATGCACATTTATTTACGTTTAGTATTTATTATAATAGGAAAACGCTTTAGTCCCGCCGCGTTGATGGATGAGCTTTTTTGTAAGTTTTTAGTTTTTGTAGGACCACTTTTCCTTTGCAAGTGCTTTTTGAATGCATTCTAGGTGATAGTTGTCAAGTTTCTATTGTTACTTGTTAATTGTTATATAAACCTAAAAAAAACTCATATTAAAACCTTTATTTCTATGGATTTTGGCTAACTTTTTCAACTTTTTCTTTCGAAAAGCAATACATCACCATTACCTTAATGTCCATGTGAAATATGAACGTTGTAGTCCCACCCGTTTGGTCAGAATCGGCCCAAATGTCACGAAAATATCGCACTAAAAATCGAAAAAAATCGTAAAAGTACGATATTCATGAGAAATATTTCTTCGATTGTACCCAAAAACGTATCAGGTCTAAGTTTAAAGATTTCGAAGGTCTCCAGAAAATTTCATTGCAATTGGAGTATCAGTTTAGCCGGAATCGTGTTAACAAACACACAAAAATACAAACAGAAAAAACAAGAAAAACGAAAAAAATCGTAAAATTGCGATTTTCACGAGAAATATTTTTTTGATCGATTTTTCGTACGGTGCAGTTCTAAGTTCAAAGATTTCAAAGGTCTTCAGAAAATTTCTTTGCAATCGGAGTATCGGTTTAGCCGAAATCGTGTTCACAGACACACAAAAATACAAAAAAAAAGGAAGAAAAAAAACAAAACATTCCGGATTTTTTTCTCCAGTGTAGTAGAATGGAATCTTCGCTTCGCTCATCCAAAAATAATTATCGCTTATTTTTGTGAAAATTGATCATTTTTACAAAATTTTGATATTTTCACAAAATTACGGCGTAAATGCGAATTTGATTTAATAACAAGTTTGTGCGTGCGGCAAAAAATTATCGAATTTATTTTGATATTGCCAGTCAAATATGGACTTCAGTGCTATTCCTCTTGTGTCTCCTTTGCGGGGGGGAGGAGGGGGGGGGGGGGGGGCAAAAAAAAAATCCTTTTAGCTCAGCATAGTTTTGCTAATTTTTATTTTTTACTTAATTTCCCAATAAATTTTTATATTATTCCAACATCAAGAGTTACCTCGAAATAACAGCAAAAATCGAAAATACGAAATTTTAAAACATTAATGCCAGAAACTATTATACTGACTACTTATCATAATCGCTTGTAGACTAACATGCTGAATGCAACCTTGACTGGATTCTATGACCTACTGGATATTACAGGTAACAGCTTATAGCGGGAGGAACATCCGTATCCCTTGCATCACCAACATTTTGTTTTTATTTTACTCAAGGAAACAAACGATTCGCTGATGATGATTAGGCCTTGGCGTGTCTAGCGATATTGTTGCAGCTTTACCGTAAACATGAGTGATTATCTCCACAGAAAGTATTGTATACATACATTTACTTCAAGCAATCTTTCAAATCCTGAGTGGTTATCTCCACAGAAAGTATTGTATACATTCATTTACGAGCAAGCAATGTTTCTAATCCTCGCAAAACATAATTATATTACAGTATTTTTAAATGGCTCTTTATACCATGTAGCTTACACCATGTATGTCTTAATTTTAATTGTTTCTGTTATTACACGTTATTGTGATAACTCTCAAAGTGGAATGTGTTCAAATATTGCAATGTAAATATTATTATAAAGTATAATGTACTTGGTCCAAAACTATTGTCACCCGGCAAGACAGGGCATTTACTTCTGAAAAGCTGAAGTGATTTGTCTTTGATTACTTTTATATTTATTGTGATGTCAAACAATGAAAAAGCTAGGGCTCGAAACGTAGGTGCTGTATTCAAAATTACACGGATTAACCCGAAAAATATTGTCACATTAATCCGTGTAAACCTACAAAAATATATTATGTTTAACCTTGGTGTTATAGTAATCCTCTATATGACGCTGTTATGATGGTATTTCAGACAAAAATTAGAAAGTACCTCCACCGGAGGTTGAACATTAAAACTACAACATGATTCTAAGTTAGGGGTAGCCACAAAATCAATTTTGTCGATTGATAATAATTAATTAACATGAATCACGAAAAATATTAAAATGTTTGACATGGGCTATTAAACCAAACTAAAATCGATGAAATTGGGCTTTGAATGGTAATGGGAATCATATTCAGCTAAATGTGGCTATTAAAGACATCTTTATACTTGGTCTATGAGCATGACAAGAGTGTAACAATTGCATAAAGTCCCTCGAGCGAAACGAATCATGCACAACAGATGTCCTCCTAAGATTAGCCACCTCGTGAATGCAGTTACATTATTGTAAAACACCATTCAATTACGCTGTTAATAATATAGAGCAAACGTCAGTAACAACGACGTCCTTATGTAACCAGCAAACCATGCAACTGCATGTATACCAACCTGTCTGCCATTGCATCCTGCAATTCCAGTTTAGCAGATGGAAATTACAAACTTAAATTTACGACCAATTTAAATTCTGAATACGACGAATTTCGATTTTATTACGTCTAGATTGAACAGACAAGTGCTGTTGTCCGTTGCAAGATGTGTGTAATACTGTGTATACGTAACTCAATGTGTGATAGCTACGATCGAAACCAATACATTGAGGAAATCACACATCTTATTTGTGATCAGTGAGAATAAATTGCAGGATTTGAAACATGCGGTAATTTCCGTTCATGAAATTAAAAATCTATTTCGAAATACTCTTGATCGATATTGATGGCTTCGTTCGAAGCAATTGCAAGGACATGTATAACATTGAGAGCAAGAGTGTGATTGCATGCGAACTAATATTTCATTGCTTTCAACTACCCTAGATAATAATGTCAAGCGATACTTATCTAAATAGTTGCTTTTACTTTCAGTTTTCCATGTCAATGTGTTGACTTGTTTGGGTTACCAATACCTGAGAGATTACGGTATAGCAGGTAACTCGAGTGGGGTAGAAAAATATATTACTTTTATGAAAGAGCGTAGACATTAGAAGGGAATTAGTAATCTATACACGCATGTAAGGGTGCCGACATGAAGAAATAAAGTGGGTGACAAGGACCATCTTTACATCCACAACCCCCCTCACCCCCCTTGCATGTGGACGTATATCTGTCCTCTAGGCTGGAGTGGAGCATAATGACCTAACAGTTGACGCGCCCTTAAAGGGGATACTACCCCAAGAAATCATTTCTTGACACATAACACTACACTAAAATGTCAGTTTAAAAGTTACATCTTGTAAAAGTCAATTTTCTTGATTCTACATAACAGCACAATTATTATATTGTTTATTTATCATGTTTATTTTGGAATTTATTCGCAATTCGTATCTTCAACAAAAAAATTAGAATGTAACATACGGTCGAGTGCTCCCAGTTTGCTATGTTTCGTCTTTGTTAATCACAGCTTCACTCATTTATTATTCAATGGAATATTATTATTGTAATTGTAATTTTGATCGTGAATTAATAGGCCTACTTAAGTTATGTCAGCCAATCTTATACCAGTCAGGATGAATTGCAAGCCCGACAAATATGTATGTATGCCTATCCTTATACTTTTTGATCCTATGTATTGTTATAATCTACATTATATTTTTTAATGTTATTATTTAATATTAGTAATGTATTTTATATATTAATATTCTTCTTCTTTATGTTCTCTAGAATAGTATGCGTCAGCGAACCAGGGATAATTCAATTCAATGTGATTGTCTATGTAACACTCATGTCACATTGTTATTCTGAAGTTATGTATCCCAAAATAAATATAAATATGTTTATATAAAGAAAGATTTTTCTACTGTTGAGTGCCCTAAAACAACACTAACCAACTAACTAACTAACTAACTAAACAACGAACTAACTGACTAACTAACTAAACAACTAACTAACTATCTAACTAACTAACTAACTTACTAACTAACTAACTAAACAACTAACTAACTAACTAACTATCTAACTATAACTAATCCCCGAGAAAATTGGCTTATATTATCAGGTTTGCAGCTCTCAAAATTAACCGCATGTCCCCCACCTTTAGTAATCTTTTCATTATAAAAGCTTAAAATTACGAATGTGTTCCTTTATCCCCATATAAGGTTTTAAAATGTTCTCCTAGAATTAAGGAATCTGAAAACTCTTGGGTAAACAAACAATTAAAATCCTTCTAGTGTAGTAGATAAATTTCATAGCTTTATTTAAACATTTTTCAAAGAATGAAACAAAATAAATGTAATGCGATCCAAAACATTGATACTACTTTCTCGATATTGACTTTAGCATTAGCAAAGATAACAGGGTATGATTAGCAGAGAAAAGTGATGTGTTAAGTTTATCCAGCATTTTTAAAATGCAAAAACAAATCTAGTGCACTCCCAAGTAGCCCCTATAAGAACTCACAAGCCACTTCTGACACACGGGAATACTTCTTATAACGTAAAACAATAATAATTAATTAAAATAATATATCATATTTTTGTTGATGGGACGTTTCAGAGGTCTTAATGCTTCATTACATCCTTCTTGACTACAGCATGGGCCCTGATGCAGAACACCGGCTGTTCTTCATCAAACCCCGTGACCTGAACTACGAAATTACCACGATACAGACCAAACCCGGGCATGTCACCGTGCAGGTCGTAGTCAATGTGGTAGGTGATATTTTGCTGCAACAAATGTCACATTTCAGGCAGGAATTAATTATGAAGTTACAAGAACATCTTTATTTGGATTGAGACCAACAAAATATTTTGTATTTTTAAAATGTTATAGGCCTAATTATGTTAATATAATTTTTTTCAAAATCTTACCCAATTTAAAAAAAAAACTCATTGTAAAAAATTAGTAATTAAATTATTGTTATCAAATATTAATATTATACACTAGGAAAACGCTAAAGTCCCGCCGCGTTGATGGATGAGCTTTTTTAAAGTTTTTAGTTTGCGTGGGATATCTTTACTTTTGCAAGTGCTTTGTTTTTCTGCCGACGCATTGTAGGTGATTGTTGTCAAGTTTCTATTGTTTCTTGTTAATTTGTTATTATTTAACGTAACAATCTTACATTAAAAGCTATATTTCTATGGATTCTGGCTAACTTTTTCAACATTTTCTTTCAAAAGGTACTACATCACCATAACCTTAATGTCCATGTATAATATGAACGTTGTAGCCCCACCCGTTTGGTTAGAATTGGCCCAAATGGCACGAAAATATCGCACAAAAAGTCAAAAAACGTATATTAAAAGCTTTATTTCTCTCGATTCTGGCTAACTTTTTCAACTTTTTCTTTCAGAAAGCAATACATCACCATAACCTTAATGTCCATGTGAAATATGAACGTTGTAGCCCCACCCGTTTGATCAGAATTGGCCCAAATGGCACGAAAATATCGCACTAAAAATCGAAAAAAATCGTAAAAGTACGATATTTATGAGAAATATTTCTTCGATTGTACCCAAAAACGTGGCAAGTCTAAGTTCAGAGAAAACGAAGGTCGTGTCAAATTTTCATCAAGATCGCATATTCCGTTTGCCCGGTAGAGAGCGAACAAACAGACAGAAAAACGAAAAAAAAAAAAAAAAAACACCCGAGCTAAATTTTTTGGGGGGTCGGTGAAATTGAAGTCTTCGCTTCGCTCATCCAATAATCATGGTTATTAAATTTTATCGTACCTACGTCATGTCGAAATGTTCGAACGTGAACGAGACACGACGTTGCGATGCATCACATGAGAGTGCGACACCACCGACTCATGTTTTATACTCGCCACTGTCGTAACAAAGTGTTTGACAATTGATGGTGAATGCCTGCGATTAATCTTCTTATATATAAATTATATTTGTATCTATTTATTTATTTATAGTGGCAATCATACTTTCAGAACCTTTGACCTAAAGGTTCCATCTTTACGATCAGTCATTCACAAGATATATCTTTTTATGCAGGCCTAGGGCAGAGTGGAAACCCACTCATTGACTCCTTCGGCAACTGTGCCCATGAACAAACCTTAAAATACAAACTACCTAAGATGGCCTTAGCCTCTCTGGCCAATGATTAAACAATTTAAAATTCATAATTTTTGTAGGGATGATGCGCACCTCACCTTGGTGGAATATCCCTTCATTTTTCCTCAAACTCCTAGTTAACAATATTTTTGTGCTATCATTTAATCTAAAACGCATAAGCTTCAGCGCAAAGACAATCTTTTAAACACCAATTAACTATCCTGACACGATGAACTCTCAATACTTGACAAAGTCCAAAAACCCAAAGACAAAAACAATCAAGTATATAATAATCTGATTCCCTATACGTAGCTTAGGCTCGTAGTAGGAAAACAGACAATTGTGACCCATGAGGTCACATGGCTAAAAGAAGTCGAAGGCACTTTCAGAACCTCCTGAATGTTGCACATCAGATAGATATGTGAGCAAGACAAGAACTATGAGATAAAAAATGAATGGGAGGATGACAAAATGGAAGAGCCACAGGGCCTGGCGAGTTTTATGTTAAACTGACTAAGACAGGATTTTCATTTTGAGCAACTTACAACGTCAAACTCGCATTGTCTCGGCAGAGCTCCGGGTGCAAAGTTGGGGTCCACGAAGGGGTTGCCTTCCATGATTAGCTTACAAGCGTCGCGGAACATGAGGCTCAGAACCTTTACGGACCCAATCCCACCGTCTCTTTCGACGTCCACCTTAAACTGAACATTCAGAAAACAAAATACTAGAATTCATAGGCGTGGATTTATTTTCAATAAATCACTGTAATTTGTTCATGTAATAGAAGAAGAAACGGGTAGGACGAAAACAAATATTTAGTGAGGTTATTTTCACATTTGCATTAGATAACAACTCGCTTTCCAAACATTTACAACAATAACCACATATTCTGCACAAATGCAGGACACTCAGTAGCAATACGGTGCGTGAGTGTATGAAATGGTATGTCATTGTGAGATAAATGTGATCAATTATATTCATGTTTCTAACAGTATTCTATGATATATAATATACGATTATGATAATTATATACCTAACAAAATGTTTAATTTTGTTTGTAAAAATTTATACGTTTTGTTTTATTATTGTTTGCATTTTTATTGTATTTTAGACGTATTTATAGGGGTTCAAAGTTAGTATTTAATTTTTTGGCGTCTATAGCAAAAATCCTCCGGCGGCTCGGACCCCTTGCACGTTCGGTATGTTAGACATCATCATGCCGACTAGATCCACCCTATAATGTCAGAGCACGCTCATCACTGCCTGTATACTTGGTACAATACCTTAGTAAACTTGAATGGCTTGGAGATTACAGCAACACCGTCAAGGTGAAAGATTTGCCCTCTGTGGCTGTAGGTGATCTTCGTGTTCGGGTATTTCATGGCAAGCTTCGGCCCAGGACAGTGGCGGTACCCCGAAGCGACCGCACGCCATTTGTCCTAGAAGATTGATGTAGGACATTGTTATCGGCACGCCGGGGCCTTTCCTTACAGTTTCGACGACAGTCTAGTGAATAGTGATCAACAATTTACTACACAGTACACGCCTACAAAATGCTAAAAACACGAATATTTTGACACATACAATTAACTCACTTAGCAATATTTGAACTACCTACATTCATGCACATATTCATCAATGTATTTCTGTCACAGAGTTGAAAATAATACGTAAATACAAATGGAATGACAAGATACTTTGACGATTAATTATGTGGGTTTGTTTAAACACAAAATAAGAGGACATTATAGATCAGCCGACAGACTAACTTTTGCGTCCTTATTCTTTAAAACTTGATAATTGTTATGTGCATGCCTGATCTCAACCGGTAAAGCATTCCAACGTCCCATCGTACTTCTTGTACTGAGGGATCAAGATTCAAGAAGAAGTTCTGTGCATGCAGTAGGGAACGCAAATTCTAAAAATGTTAATGCTAAAGGGGAAAACATGATACTATAACGCACATGCTCTATGCTCAGGCACTGGGACAAGAACAGGCACATATAAGCATTTATAGACAAAATGTAGACACAATATAAGCTAAATATAATAAATAAAGTTTTATGATAAAGTAAGTTTTAAATAAATAAACTTAATATTGTAGTATCAAAATATGGAACTATACATCATAAATTCTACTATCATATTACCCTAAATAGTCCTGTATTATTTTTATTTGATAGCGTCTTTGATTTCTGCTTGAACAGTTTTAACACTTTTAAGGTATAAGCAACACACATAACAAAAACTTGTAGAAATACAGCCAAACCTTACACACTCAAAAGGAATGAGATCTAAAAAAGGGCCAAGCTCATCTACCCTTCCACATAAACGTACAGTGTCCCATAACAGCATCCTCGAAAAGCTTGGCAAAATAGAATTTGCGATTATTAATTTAACGTAATAGTTTATCCAAGTTCTTTTTTTCTAATTAATTTAAACGTAATAACATGCAAATTCTATTTTGCCAAGCTTTTCGAGGATGCTGTTATGGGACACTGTACGTTTATGTGGAAGGGTAGATGAGCTTGGCCCTTTTTTAGATCTCATTCCTTTTGAGTGTGTAAGGTTTGGCTGTATTTCTACAAGTTTTTGTTATGTGTGTGATCTCATTACTTTTTCAAGTTCCATTACAAAATTATTTGCTAAAATATAATATTTTTATCAAAGTTGATTTAAATTCTATGGTATTAGCAGTAACAATATAGGATGTAAAATATCTAGACCCGGATTCATGTACATCCTGGGTATAGATGGTATAACCATGGTATAACGACGGTATAAGGACTGGACCCCAATTCTTGAGTTCGTGGGAGATGAGTTGAAAACGCAATTTGAAAACGAAGTCGTTTTCGTTTTCGAAGGAATTGGTATTCTTGAACGGTATCGTGCAAAAACGTCATGGGTTGTGAGTTGAAAGCATTGATATTAATTAAACCCTAGTAGGCTAGATTAGCAGTCTCCTATACCTCCGCACAGGCGCGAGCGTAGCAAATTGAAGACTCAACCGGCCCATTTCAAGATGGCGATTTGGTGTTTTAATTTATGCTTTTTTAATGCAATAAAGTATTTTACTGGATTGTTTGATATGGTTTTAGCTTGTGCAGCATGGTATTAAACAAAAGAAACAATACGAAGTGATTGCATAAGGGAATTTACTAATCATTTGGTGTTAAAGGCTAGTATGCTTACCTGTCAACCTGGCGGCAATCTTGAGAACTATTTGGCCACAAATCGCTCCCATTTGATTAACATGTAAACTGTCATTTTAAGATGGCTTCTAATTGTACCGGAAGTGGACCACCGACTGCTGGTCTAGCCAATTATATAGGATGTCTATGGTTGAAAGAGTATCACAATGACGTAATATAAGCTAAGCGCTAGACACACAGTATAGCCGTGGGGAGCATAACAATTTGAACCTGTCTCTAGTAGGGAAAAACCCACCGCCGTCTAAATGTATCGTACCCTTAAATTTAACAGCCTTTGTGTTAACAAGCGGTGTAAAATCAAAACCGCAAGATGGCGATTTCTCGTTATTATTGAAGAAAAACAGTCTTTCTTCCTCAAATCTCTCAGTTACTCCGATTTCCGAACAAAGCAATTCAAGTTGGTGGACTATCATACTATTGTCTATCTGCATTAGGCTTTTAGTAATCAAAACTAGTTATTTGTGCGGAATATGTGTCTGAACAAGGTCGTGCAGGTCTAGGGTTGCCTAGGAGAGGCCTAGGGCTTGTCAAACGTGTAATGTTAGCATTAATTGAATGTAGTTCTATAGCCTAATGGAACTAAAGGCTTACACTGTTGTATTATAAATAATTTTCTTTATCTGGGCCTAGGCCCGGGACGGTTTCTGGTTTGTTTTATGAAAGTAATGACAATTTTTCTCGTTTCACACATAGAAGCAAAATTTAAAATGTCCGCCATTTGTTTACGTATTTGTTTATCCCCGCGACGTTCAAATAATCCACTGCATCTTAGTTCATTCAACTAGATGAAGTATCTATGTTGCAGTGAAGTGATTTTTCCCTACTAGAGAGGCTTCAAATTGTTACGCTAGCGCTCGGTTGGAAGGATAGGAGACTGAGCGTCTAGCGCTTTGCTACGCAAAGCTTATGTACGTCATTGGAGTATCACGAAATCCAAACACTTTAAAAAGATTTGCGTATAGCAAAGAGCTCGAAAAAGTTCTATATTTATTCTAGATGGCAGTGCCTTCATAAACGCTGGCCAATCGAAAGACAAGTTGTATGAAATGATTTGATTGTTGCAATTATGTAAACAAACAGTTGAGCAAGTTCATATCAAAACAATGTTGTGCTGGCATAGGGTTGGCTAGGCTTGTCAAACATGTAATGTAAGTATGAATTTTACTAGTCCTATAGCCAAATGGAACTTTAGACCTACACTTTTGCATTATAAATAATTTTCCACATCTGGGCCTAGGCCAGGGACGGTTTCTGATTTGTTTTATGAGAGTATAATGACACCTTTTCTCGTTCCACACAAAGAAGAAAATTTTTAATGTCCGCTATTTGTTTACGTATCGCACTTTCCCGCCTAACTCTGCTTATACCGTCAACAAGTGTCAAGTAACTATGGTTACTTGTTGATTGTATGCCAAGTGTTTAAGGCTTATTTTAAAACCTTTATTTGGAAGCCTTCCAACAAACTTTTTCAACTTTTTTTTTTCAAAAGAGACTATCATTCTATAACCTTAATGTCCATGTAAAATATGAACATTGTAGTCCCACCCGTCTGGTCAGAATCGCGGGCCGACGTATTAGATGTGAGCAGTAGTAGGCAGTAGTAGGCAGTAGTAGGCAGTAGTAGGCAGTAGCTAACATCCTTAAGTGATTTTGAGCATGTTTCAAGCCATTTTTTCACCAAGAAGGAATAATCGTACCCCAATAAAATTTGGCATGTGTTGTCAGGTACCTAAATCCCCTCGATTGTGATAGTTTTCAAGTTCACATCACGTTACATGACGGCTGGGTAACACCTCGAAATCACCCCAACTCTGCTTGGTGTATAAGGTGCTTGAGTGTGTAGCGCACCGCGGCTTGGCTGCGGCGCCCTAACGGGCACCTAGAAAGGTGCTTGAGTGTGTAGCGCACCGCGGCTTGGCTGCGGCGCCCTAACGGGCACCTAGATACAACATATTTAGGCTCATTTGACACGGGATCAATTAAAAAAAGCTTATTAATAGATAACATTCATAAGATAAATTCAAAACTCACTCCTTTAACAGAGACAAACACGCAGCAAAGGACGAGCCCGGCGAAACCCAGACGTCTTCCCAGAGTAGCCATATCTTCGCCTTGCAGAATATGATAACTTCGAGTGAGACCAGAGTGGCAAGCAGCTTTAGTTTGACATAAATCCAACTAAATGCCCAGCTCATAAGAATAGTGTGCGTGGATTGTCATTGCATAATTATCATTCTATCGCAACCAGGTATTGAAGGGTAATTACAAACATCCTGCATCGCACCAGCACGGCAATGTTGATATAGACCAAGAAGCTGCATATTGTTATGACAACGCATTTAGCTACGATAATATAGATAGGCGGACGTGCTTTTAATGCCGAGTGGATACTCGAGTAGAGCATAGTCTTCCCAAGGTTGCTCGTCTTGATATTATAGATAGGCGGACGTGCTTTTAATGCCGAGTGGATACTCGAGTAGAGCATAGTCTTCCCAAGGTTGCTCGTCTTGATATTATAGATAGGCGGACGTGCTTTTAATGCCGAGTGGATACTCGAGTAGTAGTAGAGCAGAGTCTTCCCAAGGTTGCTCGTCTTGATATTATAGATAGGCGGACGTGCTTTTAATGCCGAGTGGATACTCGAGTAGAGCATAGTCTTCCCAAGGTTGCTCGTCTTGATATTATAGATAGGCGGACGTGCTTTTAATGCCGAGTGGATACTCGAGTAGTAGTAGAGCAGAGTCTTCCCAAGGTTGCTCGTCTTGATATTATAGATAGGCGGACGTGCTTTTAATGCCGAGTGGATACTCGAGTAGTAGTAGAGCATAGTCTTCCCAAGGTTGCTCGTCTTGATATTATAGATAGGCGGACGTGCTTTTAATGCCGAGTGGATACTCGAGTAGTAGTAGAGCATAGTCTTCCCAAGGTTGCTCGTCTTGATATTATAGATAGGCGGACGTGCTTTTAATGCCGAGTGGATACTCGAGTAGTAGTAGAGCATAGTCTTCCAAGGTTGCTCGTCTTGATATTATAGATAGGCGGACGTGCTTTTAATGCCGAGTGGATACTCGAGTAGTAGTAGAGCATAGTCTTCCCAAGGTTGCTCGTCTTGATATTATAGATAGGCGGACGTGCTTTTAATGCCGAGTGGATACTCGAGTAGTAGTAGAGCAGAGTCTTCCCAAGGTTGCTCGTCTTGATATTATAGATAGGCGGACGTGCTTTTAATGCCGAGTGGATACTCGAGTAGTAGTAGAGCATAGTCTTCCCAAGGTTGCTCGTCTTGATATTATAGATAGGCGGACGTGCTTTTAATGCCGAGTGGATACTCGAGTAGTAGTAGAGCATAGTCTTCCCAAGGTTGCTCGTCTTGATATTATAGATAGGCGGACGTGCTTTTAATGCCGAGTGGATACTCGAGTAGTAGTAGAGCATAGTCTTCCCAAGGTTGCTCGTCTTGATATTATAGATAGGCGGACGTGCTTTTAATGCCGAGTGGATACTCGAGTAGTAGTAGAGCATAGTCTTCCCAAGGTTGCTCGTCTTGATATTATAGATAGGCGGACGTGCTTTTAATGCCGAGTGGATACTCGAGTAGTAGTAGAGCATAGTCTTCCCAAGGTTATACTCGTCTTTGAATTGTTCTCCACGCGAGACAGAAGCTGTGTACGTTGGACAACCTGCTTGTTGGTTGAAACGCTTCCTGTTGCAGCATTGTGGTGGTCACCCTGATGAGCAGCTTGTTAGTCTCTATTCATAACAGGAACACACATTCCCCCCCGTGCGAATAGTGTAGTGTTATAAGAGTGTAATCTGTGTTGCAATATTGGTATTCTACTGTGAATTGTAATGATATGTTTAAATAATATTTTCCATGAAGTTTGATAACTTTGTAATAATTTTCATTCAGATGTGTTGTGTAATAAAAGCTTCGGTTTTGGAGGAATGTAAATATTTATTTTTAAATTTGGTTGGGCATCATTCTTGGATTTTAATTTATTGTACCAGTAACTGCAATTCATTTGGTAATTGCATTATTAAAGGGTTCAGAAATAATTTCAACGTCGGTTGTTCATAATGGAATTATCAAAGCAAAATATATTCGCCGCTTCAAAGTTTAGTCTTAATTTTACCGATTTTGACAATTTTTTCGGGTCATGGTGGACCCAATATTTTTTGTTAATTTGCAAATTCATAACTTGCTAGCATATATGAAACATATTTTTTTAGTTTAGCAGGTGAATACCCCTTAAAACAAGGAAACTAAACATCTACTGCTTCTAACCAAATAATGGCGGCTATCGTTGATACTGGCCAGCGAGCTATCTTGTGCACAAGTAATTCTTTATGGATATGGTTCTTGCTTCTTGTTGAGAGATGGCGGTTGTACGCAACAATTTATGTGTGCCAAAATGTGTCCTTGGTACAATTTTTTGTTTTTACAATTTCTTTGGTTTAGTTTTAGTTTGTATTCCATGGGAAGGTTTACAAAGGCGAATATATATTATGTTCTGCCAGCTAGAAATGGTGAAGGTACTAGCAACAAAAATTACAAGGATTTAGGTAAAAGGTACTAAATAAAGTAAAACTTGAATATATTTTATGTTGTTTTAATATTTATACAATAAATATTACAATACAAACAATAAATGAGCAAATTTGATTGTGTAAATGTGCAACTTATAATTAAATCCATGGATTGATGAAATACGGACAAGACGCAAATTCCTAAAAGATCAAAGTAATAAAAAACGAGCAAAAGAAAAACAATGTTCTTGTTGAATTAACACAAATTATCTAGCAATGAAAATAAGTGAGATGTGAGCTTTTCTCAGTCGAAAAACAGACTAGACATACTTAAACTTAATTATTTACTTACATAAACTCGGTCACATTTCCAAACCGGTTTTGCACTTATTACAGTCGAAACAAATTCGCATTCAACTTCTAAAGCAATGAACTTGAAATCTATTACCTTGATCTTAGCCGTGAGGTTGTACAGAGAGCAATGTCTTAGTTGAGCGCGAGAGTATAGAGAAAGAAAGTAGTTCTGATTTCCGATTTCTGAAGGAGCTCAAGAGAGGAAATATAATAATATGGCGCAACAACGTGGGGGTTTATGTACAAGTAACGCCATTTGCAAAAGGAACTATAATGGAAACAAGCAAAGAGGGTTAGAGCAAAGTTCAAAGCAGGCTCAAGTTAAAAAGTAAGGGCTGCATAAAGAAGCTAGTTTTTGTAGATTCACTAGATCGAGACCATTATAAAAATATAAATCAAATTACAAACAAAATTAGAGGAAAGATATACAAGAATAAAAGGAGTATGATGAGAAACAATTTTGATCTTGAAGAAATTTTCAGAAAAAATAAAAGGAATTTGGATATAAACTAAAGTTCAAGAAATATCACTGCTGGAAATGGGGTTGGAGGTAGTGGAGTTTCGAGCAGAGTAGTTTGTGTTCAACTCTCACAGTGGATCGCATCAGTCGTATTCATGAGTGATTTGGTTAAGCATGATCTTTGTAAGGTGGCTCGTGTGATGTTAATGCTGGTGGGGTCCGCTCTAGCGCTAGTAGTGAGAGTAGACGGGCGCATGCGCGTAGGCGATGGGCTGCACGTGCTTCACGGCGACAGGGTGCGCGGCGTGTCCGGTCTTGGTAACGACCGCGTTGAAACCGTTGTGGTCGTCGGCGGTGTAGTCTACTGTGCGCAGAGTTCCGTCGGCTTCGACGAGGCTGTATTGTCCCTTGACCACATCTCCGTCTCGGACCTGAAAGGGTTAATAACAGAGTTATAGTTGATTTATAGCTAGTTTATGCTTTTTTGGTGAAACTCGACTTAAATTATGGATATTTCATTTCTCGAAAAAAATTCATAATAAGTAAAGATAGTAAAATTAAAACATACTCAGCAATAGATTGTTATGACGTCCTCTTATCTATCTTAAAATTTCTGTTTTCTCTTAACCTCATGATTGTGACTAAAACCTTGATGTAAATGTGTAATAAAGCTTCTAGCAGACTACAGCTGGCCGGCCCGGCTCAGTCCAAACGCACACTCCTCGTCGAATAGAAATATACGTAGGCCTATTTTGCGACTCGTAGAGTACTAGTGTAGTATGTGCGTTTCCATTCGTCGAGGAACGCACGCCTGAACTGAGCCGAGCTGGCCGGCCGTAGTGCGCTAGCAGCTTAAGATCGTAAAACAGCTGACACTGACACAACAAGATCTTCACGCATTGCGTGTCAAGTAGCAGGGCGCTTGAAACACCTTGACATAAGATTTTCATCGACAAATTCCTATTTTCGTTTTATAAAAGGGGTATAAAAGTAATTGTTTCACATTTTACTTTCTTGACTATAAAAATATAGTATCACAAAAGTTGTATGTGACTTTTGTAGGTGCCGAGACTCTGAGACATGGATACGTGAAACCTCCTATAGCCTATAGGCACATGAAGTATTCTAGTAACTTTAATCACCTCATGCTGTTGCTTGATATCTCCGGTGTGGGCATCCTTGACTCCATATTGGAACTCGTACTTGGGGTGAGCCTAGAAGAAATAAACATGTACATAAGTTACAAGTCAATAAATTGTCTGCGCTAAAGTTTTGACATATTCTCCATATTAAGCCCATATAACTTCAACTTGCCATGCTTAATGGCTTGTTTGAGTGTTGCTTAGTGGGCAAGGATTCAAGGAATATAAAGGCCTATACAAATATGAATAATTACCTACAATTTTTTTTTGAATTTTGAAAGTCACAAGCTGTATTTGGTATATTACCTTTAAAAAATGGACAATAAGTTTGAATAACATAACTGTTTGACGTGTTTCGCAGTGAATCATTAAAAGAGATAAAAATGTGTGATAAATTACAATATACAATAAATTTAGGTTACATTAGGGCTAACCATGTATACACATATGTTCGAAAACTCACAATAACCAAGTACAATATTAATCAGAAATGCTTGTTCCATCACTGTCTACGTAGAATGAGGTTATGTCTACTTACATAGGGTTCATGGTGGGCAATGGCAACTGGCGCATGCGCGATAGCAACAGGTGCGTGCGCATAGGCTAGGGGCGCGTGCGCAGCGTACCCGTACTGAGGGTAGGCTAGTGCGCATGACACACTCACGGCGACAACAGCGAGCACCTGTGGTGGTAAAGAGAGTTAGCTTTGCTGGTTCGTTTCTTGGCGTAAGTTGTGATACGGTGTAAGCAATGTATTAACCATTTACAAATGTTTTGACTGAATTAATAAGTTATTCAGTTAACCATAGCTTAGGGGTTGAAGCTTCCAACTGGCAACCGGGAGTCTGGGGATCGATACCCGGCTGACATTTGGATATTTCCATATAAAATATTTTTAGTTTTATTTAGTACTAAAAATTATTATTTCCTGATAAAAAGGTTTCATGTTCATCTGTTTGAATCTACTTCACCGCGTGCATCAGACAACATCGTACTAACTATTGATGTATTAAATAATAAATTTGAACAGATATAACAAAATTCTACTTGAACTTATAAATCCGTGTAGAATATAAAATATTTAGATATTATGTAGGCGGTGATGTTCCGGATATTCAGTTTTAGCTTCTGGGCGAAACTATTTAGAAAGTGATAAACCGTGGAAGGTGCCGAACCCACGCACCTCGAGCTGCATTATATGAAAGTATGAAGATCAGTAACCTATCATACTTTAAAATGAAACTGTATGAATACACACATATGTGTGTATGCGCTCAAGGCTTGTACGATATGGATATTCGATATTATTCTTGTGTAAAGTTTGAGTTCATTCTTTAATTGATTAATAAAACTCTTAAGTATATACAACCAACCAATTATCTGTATAATATGTGATGTTTTTATATATATTTATATTTTGATGGTACTATAGACAGAAATTTTAAAATTGCCTCCACCGGGGATAAAACCCGGGACCATGGCTGCCGGCCTCTGATCTTACCAACTGAGCTTTATAATATGTATATACATTATATTATTATGTTATATATTTTATTTAAAAAAAAATTAAGTGGACACAACTCTTTATTTGGTATAATTTATAATTTTTGTAAAAAATAACGAGTTGTATCCACTAAAGTGTTCGATATTATATTCATACAATTTAATATTAGCGGGAATAGTGGGCAAACAATATAATATGTAGGGCCTAGGTGTTACTTAAATTTCCAATAAAACACTACCAATCTTAATGCATTGTTATGATTTTAACAGTATCCCCAGAAAATATACCTAGCACGAAATCTGTCAAGATTTTGCATTTTTCGTCTAAGTATGCAAAATTTTATTCTGTCTCGCAAATTTAAAATACTGAACATTATCAAATAACCGGTTTCGTTTCGAATGAAAATCTTGTCACATTATGGTTAAGCCAAGTTAATCAACGATTTTATAGAATTATCGCAGTATTAAATTAAGATTAAGTATCGGTACCCGTAGAAGAAATATTTAACTTTAACTTTAACTTGAACTGTGTTATCTGCATAGCTGAAGGCAATACTATTAAGCAAATAAATAAATAAATAAATGTAACTTATCCATTATGACAAAGTTTGATTGACAGTTCTTAAATATTTTTTCAAAATGTTTGACATATTTTTCACCAATATATTACTACTGAACAACAAACGATTCGATATAAATTTACATTGATATCCACAAAAAGTATAGTTCTAACGAAATATAATAGGCCCACACACCAAAAAAACGAAATATTTTTTTAAAAAGTAGAATCATTATTGAATGTTTTTAAAAACGTACAATTGTTAAATACCCTGATGTTCATGAAATACAATATTAATTTAAAATTCCAACTCACCAATTTGAAACTCATTGTTGATGTTGAGGTTGACTTCTTGTTGTTGGTACAATAGAAGTAACTAGTGAACTGATGGTAATTAAGAACATTATTACTCCTTATATATGAACGCGATGGTGGAAACTGTGGGAGGGTTTAAACGGCGCGGAGGGGGAGGGGGGTTGCCTAACACAACATATCACTCGTGAGGCGGTAGTCGGTAACATGAGTTTTTGCTACGTTTATTGCTACTTGGTGTTAGATATGGCAAACAACGTTCGTTTCTCGTTCCCTCAGTGCTCAGTCCGGCTATGGCTATATTTAAGGTGTAGTCTCAATGCTACCTACGGTGTCTAGAATGAACACTGCGCTCGCTATAGTCTCGTACACTCTTCTAGTGCAACATGTTGACGACAACACTTCGTTCAAGCGTAGATCCCACATGCGGTTAAAAGCATTTTATACATTAAAGTGGCTATTACTTAAAATAATAATTGTTTGCTACATAATCTAGCTAGAGCATAATTATACACTGAAACGAAATTACTCAAAATTATATCTTGTTCCTGTGACACGAATTTTTAAAGCTTTTTCACCCTGAAATTTGTAAAATGTTGCGTTTTGGAGAATTTCTCGTATCGGCTTTATTAACCTGCTATTTTTTTGTTTCACATAGACTAGATACTAGAGCATCATAATAGTAATACTAAAAATGGGAATTTAGAAAATTATGAACAACGCTATAAAACACAGAAATATGCGTTCCGAAATTACACCCCCACTTCGTAATCAGTATATTTTGATCAATACTTGCACAACTTTTACAAAAACAAAACATAGAGGGTATTGTGAATGCATAGCCGAGTACGTCATTTTGTTGTTCCAAAATCCTCCAAGGTCACGGGGCTAAAAGATCGTCCCCATATTGTCATTTTTGAAAATTATGAAGTTTGGCATTTTTTTTTCGGGTCATGATGTATTTTTTCGGTTAATTTGTCATTCATAACTCGTTAGCCTGAATGATTTTTTTTATTATAGGCTCCGATGTCACACCCAACAGATTTTTTTGTTGTTGTAATAATTATGTTTTAAATTACATAATATTATATTATTATTTCAATTGCCTGCCTTGCATAAATAACCTGTTTTCAATAGTTTTAAATGTATAGATTTAATGAAAAGTAAAAAATTATCATTGACATAGAAATACATAGAAATTGGCCCATAAATTATTTTTGTGGCAATTAGTCGGACATAGCATTTCCCATTACGTATTATAAACAAGTGTTTTGCAGAAGTAAAACGGGTACAAGAACAAGCCTATACAATACCACAGCGAACAAAATAGCTATAGCTACCTTGATTGTACCTAAGGATGGTTATATACTCAATGATTGTACTAAGTTTGTATACATAGTATGATGGATGAGCGTATGTTTCCCGTGGTCGAGTTGATGGAAGAGCGTATATGACATTTTCTCCTTGCGTTTCTACAACCGGAAAAATCGTAATAGTGTTATAGGTGTGTTGTGTGTGAGTATGTGTGCGCGGGGGGGGGGGGGGGGGGGGGAACATTATAACTATTATTATGTATTGAAAATATTGCAACGCTTGCAACATCGGTCAGCTTTTGAAGATAATGTGTAATCTTATTATATTCTTACTGAACCAATTTCGACGGTTTTATAATTTTTGCATAATTATTATTAAAATTATTTATAACTGCTGCCACATGCTCCGGTTTAATGTTCCGCCTTGGACTGTTTTCTATTTAGCTTACGAAAGATGGCTGATAAGTAGGCTGAATGAAAGAACGTGGCCTATTTGTAGGTGTCAGGGGAAATTTGTGTTTGTATTTATGTTTTAGTGTAACACACAATCAGCCAGAGTATTAGGAATACTGGGCGATCGTAGTCAAGTTTCAACACACTTTCGTCTCTCACCTCTCATCAAGAGGAACATGTATTATGTTATAACTGTTGTTTCTGGTCTGTATTTGTCATTCAGAATAATTATTATTATGTCATGTCAGACAAAGAAAAGTGTGCATCAAACTTATAACATAGCCTACATTAAGTTTGAATGTTAAAGGGGTATTTAACCGCTAAACTCAAAAAATATATTTCATTCAGGCTATTACTAGTAATGAATTAAGCAATTAACAGAAAAATTATTGGGGACACCATGACCTCCTAAAAAAGTGTCAAACATGACATTTTTCGAGCTAGGTCCCATCGGCAAAAATCTCCCATAAGAAATTACATGGGGACGATCTTTATGCCCCGTGACCTTAGAGGATTTTTATCCAAAAAAATATTGGCTATTATTGACGTACTTTACATTCTTTTCTGTAAATTCTCTTTATTTTGATTTGTAATTTGGGCAAGATGTTCGGTCTAAATATGCTGATTACCTAGATGGAATGTGATTTTGGAATGCACATTTTTGCGTGTTTGAGGGTATATTTGGGCACAGTTTCAAGACATGATGTAAAAAATGGGCATTTTAGATTGGTACTATGCTCTAGTATCTATGTGGACCAAAAAAAGCAGGTTAAAGTCGATTAAAGAAATTTCCCAAAACACCTAATTTTGCAAATTTCTGGATCAAAAAATTGAAAAATTCGTGTTAAATCACAGTTAAAAGATATATATTTTTAAACTGTCATTTTAGTGTAGTTTTGTGCTATAGATCATGTGGTAATTTTTTTTCTAGTTAATAGCCCCTCTAAGATCTTTCGAAAAAATATACAAAACTGACTGCTCAAATTCACTTTTAAACTTACTCCCTTCTCCCAGTTATTGTTATAATATAATGGGTGCTGTTGACAGAATTAATGCAATTAGTAGGAGTGCAATTACAGTTCTAAGAGCAAGTACAGCTGGACAATTACAACTACAACAGTTACTTATTTTTTCAACTATAATTAATTTTGGTTTATTCCCTGACAATATTCAAACTATTATCAACAATCAAACTCTTATTTATTTGTGTCTATCCTTTTCCGTTATAAAGACGGATTAACAAAGAAGATTCTTGTGCAACATTCGTAAATTCCCAATAAACATGTACTAATACCATTCACTGACATTGACAATTCTAAAATATATAAACCCAAAATCGTTAATATGTTTAATACTCTGATTTAGAAGTATATAAACTCGATGAAAAATGATTGTCAAAACTTGTTTTTTATAATATTATACCCGTCTTGATTTAATCTAGGTTAATTGTTAAATGTGTTGCGTATCTTCATAGTCCGTACGCTGAAGGTCACTCTTTGTCGGATGATGCTATAATGTGAGATAATTTGTTAACATATTGTTATTGCAGGTAAAACGTTTCCCATGTTGTAACCTTGGACGGCAATTAAGAACTAGGCACCTTGTACAGCACCGGTGCCGATACGCGTAGAGCCGGAGGGTCTGGGTTCGAGCCATGGTCGGGAGGATAGCAACATTGCATTAAATGTGTTATACATCTACGAAGAAGACGTGATTATTAACTAATTAATTAATTTTAATTTATGTTTGAAAAACTTTTCAAATTAGATTTATATTTGTATGTATTTATTTATTTATTTGAAGTAAATAAACTACAATATAACATTATGAATTTGAGTATCTTCTCAAGTAATATTCGTGCTGTTTCTCACTCTAGCGACCCGACTATACCTACTGAAGAAGTCGTGTTGATTATTTCTCTCTCTAGCGACCCGACTATACCTACTGAAGAAGTCGTGTTGATTAATTCTCTCTCTAGCGACCCGACTATACCTACTGAAGAAGTCGTGTTGATTAATTCTCTCTCTCTAGCAACCCGACTATACCTACTGAAGAGGCCGTGAGCGATCAATTAGATAACATTTAAAATGGATCACTTTCCTTCTCGGCTTGGTATAGTAGCCTAAGTATTACGTGAGTGTGCGCTTCCTGAAGTCGCCACACAGCGTTATCTATTCAATCTACAATCATTGACAAACGCTTTGGCGAAACACCACAGTAATTAAATCTATTAAACAACTCGTTTTATTTTATGGTCATGAACAGGAATCTATTTTAAAAACTTACACAAATGTAAGATATCTTAATGAGCGCGTGAATATTGTCATGTGCTAATCACTGGAAGGTAGGTTAGTGCTGGTTTATGTAATAGAACACTTTTATCAGGGCAATTAAAATGTTTTGTGTGGAAATCGTTGAACGAGGTATTTTTAGATTGATGTCAAAACCTCGCCTTGTATTTGGTAAGACACACATGTTTATTGTTTATACACACATCTCACATACAGATCAAGCTCAAGCGTACAGTGTGAGAATTACATTTGGGATGTCGCGGAACGATTCCCGTCACCGGTAATCCTGACGGAAAGACATTTCCATGGTCACCTTCAGTCGTCGATGCGAATATAAGGGTTGTGCTTGGGGCATACTGCCCTTTTCTGCCAACCTTCCTACTAAGCCTATTAGTGGAAAATAAATAATAAATAAACAGCTCCATAAGTGACACAATGCCCAAGTGATTGCCATTCGTAAGGCGAGGACGGACATATTGTCCCTAGACAGGTTGCTCAGGAGGGACATATTGTCCCTAAACAGGTTGCTCAGGAGGGACATGTTGTCCCTAGACAGGTTGCTCAGGAGGGACATGTTGTCCCTAGACAGGTTGCTCAGGAGGGACATGTTGTCCCTAGACAGGTTGCTCAGGAGGGACATATTGTCCCTAGACAGGTTGCTCAGGAGGGACATATTGTCCCTAGACAGGTTGCTCAGGAGGGACATATTGTCCCTAGACAGGTTGCTCAGGAGGGACATATTGTCCCTAGACAGGTTGCTCAGGAGGGACATATTGTCCCTAGACAGGTTGCTCAGGAGGGACATATTGTCCCTAGACAGGTTGCTCAGGAGGGACATGTTGTCCCTAGACAGGTTGCTCAGGAGGGACATATTGTCCCTAGACAGGTTGCTCAGGAGGGACATGTTGTCCCTAGACAGGTTGCTCAGGAGGGACATGTTGTCCCTAGACAGGTTGCTCAGGAGGGACATATTGTCCCTAGACAGGTAGCTCAGGAGGGACATCTTGTCCCTAGACAGGTTGCTTAGGAGGGACATGTTGTCCCTAGACAGGTTGCTCAGGAGGGACATGTTGTCCCTAGACAGGTTGCTCAGGAGGGATATATTGTCCCCAGAAGACAGGTTGCTCAGGGGACATATTGTCCCTAAACAGGTTGTTCAGGAGGGACATATTGTCCCTAGACAGGTTGCTCAGGAGGGACATGTTGTCCCTAGACAGGTTGCTCAGGAGGGACATGTTGTCCCTAGACAGGTTGCTCAACAGAAATTAAAAATAAGTGCATCACAGAATGCTAGTTTGCCTCGTGATACCGTTAGGTTAACTACCATGAAATAAACACAAAAGATATAAGAACGCCATCAACATTTAGACTGACAACTGCACCCCGAAGATATGAGGGGAGTACTGGTCGACGACCTACGTCCATAAATGTATTATTTATTGAATTCGTAAATAATTCGTCTACATGAAAATAATATTATGTGATTTCTGTGAATACTCATATAAAGATATAATATAAAGCGCAATGTTACCACTTTGATTGGATCAGTAGAATCATTCCCAAACTTCTGACAGTTAAGTTCGGTCATTGTAACTAAATTTATTCAAATACTTTCATTTTCTACAGGAAATTTTCCAATGCCTTTAAAAATATAACAATTAATTAGAATAATCTATGTAATTAGTTCATGGCCTCCCTTCTAGTTAATTAGCCATTAGGCTAGTCTTGTGGGTTAATGCATGCTTTCCGTTGAGATGGTCACGGGTACGATTCCCTGTCACGACATAGTAAATACTTGTAAAAACCTATCTACAAATCTTAAAAACATTGCGATCATTTCAATTGCGCTACTTATTTTGGAAAATATTCCTTCTTGATTGCCACCGTGTGGCTATAGTATAAGTATAGTGACAGAACTAGTGGTTTTAGTTGCCCCGTCTGGGCCCGGGTAAAGTTAAGCCCAGAGCATGGCTCTGCTGATCGTAAGAGGCGAGAAAAGAAGCAAAGTTTATCTCGCAAACATTAGCTAGTAAGAAGGACCGATAGGAGTATATTATTACTTTCTGAAACTAGAGGCGAGATCTGGCGGTCTTCGTCGGGGACCCCTCCCCCTCCCCTTGACGACGCCATGACAATACAAACGATGACATAGACGATGACGACCACGATGTGAGAACCCCCTTTTCCTCCCCCTACCCGTGACTGGTTCTGACCAGCATGGGACTCTCCTCCCCACATCCCCTAGGCTGTAAAAGAGTGTCTGGGAGTGGTGTGTAATAATAACCTAACGGTTGGCGCGCCCTTAACTAATTAACCAACCAACAGGGAGTGGGAGTTGTACTAGAACTCGGTAGTAGTGGTATATGGCCAATCTCAAAATTGCTAAAGTACTTGGATTATTCAGTTAAACATTCACGCAAACGGAGGCACCCCAGTACATTATAAAATTATGCAAAACGTTGCCGTTCACTGGTGCGAATATTCTCCCATAATTCAATGTTGAGATCAAGAAGATGATTAATCGCAAGGCCAGAACTCTCTCGCATTGTTGTTATTGCATCGAGGGCATTGAGCCAAGGCGGTGATAACTATTGCAAGACAATAATTAGTGTTTTTACTTCATAGACGCTGAAACCTTGCGTGTTAAAGATAATGTTTTCACGCATATATCAAAACTTGTCATCGAAATATTTGGCTTGGCCTGTGTAAGCAATCGACAACCAAACATGGGCAAATTAAAATTACAGGTAGCTTTTATTTACTCGATAATCTAAAACATAATATTTTATCATGGATTTTATTTTTAAATAGTTCTCTCTATGATTTGATAATGGATATTAGTAAATTTGTCACCCACCCATTCCACCTCATCATTTATCATAATAGAACTAAGCATCCAAAAACCTCAGTACACCACGTAAAATCATCGCTGCATGTATAATATATTTTCGTTTCAGATGGATATTGTGGAGTTGATAAAAAGTAACGCATTACGAATCTTTTTTATTTAGATAAATTGAGCTTGAGCTTTTTGGATTAAGGACGCGTCAACCGTTAGGTCATAATGCGCCACTCTAGCCTATAGGGGATATAGGGAGGGGGGAAAGTCCCATGCTGGTCAAAACCAGCCACGGGCAGGGGGAGGAAAGGTAGGAGGGGTTCTCACGTCGTCATCGTAAACGTCTTTGTCATCGTTCGTGTTGGCGTGGTCGTCGTCGAGGGGGACTGTCGAGGACGACTGCCAGGGCTCGCTTCTAGTTTTCGGGAATAATAATCTACCCTCTTGCTGATGTTTGCGAGATGGACTTTGTCTCTTTCCTCGTCTTTAACGATTATCATAGCCTTGCTCTGTGCTAAATTCTACGCCGGGCCCAGACGGGGTTAGCGAAATTTTAAAAATACGTTCCCGCACCCATACTCGAACCCAGACCTAGAGCCCGCAGCCGCATGGTAGGCTACAGGCTAGGCCGGCACCTGACTCGTCGAGTCTCTTACATTATAACACATGCTGTCGCGTCGTTAGAAACTAGATGACAGCTGACTGGTTATAAACCTGTAATGACATACATTAATAACTAATCTTGCATCATTGAGTTAAGAGGTATAATGTTGCATTAC
Organism: Sweltsa coloradensis; assembly: GCA_024449915.1. Classification (NCBI taxonomy): domain Eukaryota; kingdom Metazoa; phylum Arthropoda; class Insecta; order Plecoptera; family Chloroperlidae; genus Sweltsa; species Sweltsa coloradensis. The sequence continues at coordinate 48,293 of JAMZAV010002519.1, forward strand.
ACACTGACTGACAGATTGAGATTGGCACAGCGCTAGCATTCGTACTCTAGTTCGGAAGGTCGCGAGTTCGATTCGTCTCAGCAGCAATCCTGACTGAAAGTTTGGCCAGAGGTTTTTCTCGGCACAAATGTAACGCTCGGATTGAAGGCAAGATTGTGTTTATATCACTACTAGCACGCGGGGACGGGAGTAGGCCTACCCATAAGAACAAGCGAAGATTTGTGGAAGTCAGTTTTATAACTGAATATGATAGCCGTTAAATAAAGAAATATAGAAAGAAAAACATAAAGAAAGAAAGAAAGAAAGAAAGAAAGAAATACATTAATAAGTAAAAAAGGTTCTAAAGTGGCAGATCGTCGAAGAAGAATACGCTCCCTTCCATTGTTGAAATCTCGCTGTTGGTGGAGGTGCCGGGTGTTTATATTTAAAGTGTGGGTCACCAATGATACCACAGAAAGTTTTAAAATCACGAGCCCTCTATCTACACCATTAATGAATACGTGAACAAGCGACGAACATATTGTATTTTATCTTCCTCTCTATACCCGGCACCTCCACCACCAACGAGATTTACACGGAAAAAGAAGAAAATATATTCTTATTATGTCTGTATTCTTCTTCTGGTTTTGGATACTATCGTACCCGTGCCTGTATCGCGAAGCCAAGAGATTTACATCAGTGTAGTAGACTAGTTGCGCCCCATTTGACGGGCGCCGAGTGACACAAGACACGTCTTTCTTTTGATTTTAAGACTTGTTTTGTTTTGTGACTCCTGAATATGTATTTTATTATTGCGATATTGTAGGCTTTCACGACCCGTCGATGACTTCTGTATGATCACTGGGCTGTTGCGTCGTGTCGATGATGAGGCACTGCGAAGAAGCCACCTACATGGGTGGCGAAACGTCGAGCAGTGCCTCATGAGTCATCATCGACACGTCGCAACAGCCCAGTGAGCATACACAAGTATTGTTGGATGAGCGTAGCGAGCGTAGCGAGCGAAGCGAAGATTCCATTTCACTACACTGGAGAAAAAAATCCGGAATGTTTTTTTTTTTTTCTCTCTCTTTCTTTCTTTCTGTATTTTTGGCTGTTTGTTAACACGATTCCGGCTAAACCAATACTCCAATTGCGATGAAATTTTATGGGGGCCTTCGAAATCTCTGAACTTAGAACTGCCACGTTTTTGAGCGCAATCGAAAAATTATTTCTAATAAAAATCGCAAATTTACGATTTTTTTCGATTTTTAAAAAAGTTCTTCGACTTATAACATCTACATGCTTTTTATGAATTTTTTAATTTTATGAATTAAGATATTCGTGTGAAATTTGAGAACAATCGAAAAATTATTTCTCATGAAAATCGAAATTTTACGGGTTTTTTCTTTTTTTTGACAATGCTTTCACTTATAACACCTACATGCTTTATCCTATTGTAATGATTTTTTTACAGAACCTTAATTTTATGAATTATTATATTCGTGTAAAATTTGAGCGCAATCGAATAATTATTTGTTATGAAAATAGCAATTTTACGATTTTTTTCTTTTTTTAAAATTACGATTAAGAAAAAATAAAAGAATAAAGTTATTTTTTTATTTAATTTAATTTAATTTTAAAAAAATCGACTTAGTAATAATTTTTTCACAAAACAACAGAAAATCTGCATAACACATGGCAGGTCAATGCACCAATTACGCTCATCCAACAACGCGGCGGGACTTAAGCGTTTTCCTAGTAATATTATTTCGTATGTTATGTAGCGATGCTAATAATTGTGTATTATTTAAATGTTGTTGAAGTGTTATTTTGGTGACTTACTATTGTATTTGATCCATGTTGCATGTACTATTGTAACTATTACGAACAATTCCTAGTAAACGAGTGCTACTGCTACTTGACAGGCGGCGCACGTAGCCAGGGAAACTGCATCGTGTGTGCCAGTGCGAGATTCAGCGACGCAGGCAGGCAACAATGCGGAAACAAACACTGCACTTTTGTCACGCAGGTTACGCAACATAACAACGCGAATAAGACCATACACTGGAAACTACTCCGTCGCACGTTATGGTCAAACACTGTATTAAGATATGTAGTCATTTCCATGGTCTAAAACTAATTGGATGAGCGTATCCAGGACTTGATTGTCACACGACTCTGATTCTGGAGGTGAAGGGTTCGAATCCCGCCGTGTCACATAGTTAGACACCAGGGCTCTGATTCATGTACATTTGTATCCTGGCGCGCGGGATTGATCATTGATGAAGACTTATCCCGCCTTGCCCCGGGATAAGAACATTCATAACATTTCAAATCCCGTCGAGACCGGCTATCCTGACTGAAGGTTTTTACCGAGGTTTTCCTCTGTCGTTAATGCGAATATAAGGGATTGAGTCCTCTTAAACAGCCCTCGGACATCCCTTCACAATAATTGTTCCATCCGCAACATACCTAGTTAGACACCTGAAGATGGACATGAATTGCACCCTGGGCAGGCTTCCCACAAAAATGATTAATTATTATTGTTGATTGGTTTGAGTTGCCCCGACTTAACCCGTCCTTATCCTCTTATATCGCCTTATCACGGGATAAATTGTACATGAATCAGGGCCCTGAAGAGGGGCATGCATTGCCCTACCATCAGGGAAAAAATCATTTTTTAGTATGTTTGTTCGCTCTTTACAGGACAAACCAATGACGTACATGCTATGCTTGGCAGGACAAACGGTTACTCCGATCTTGATTAAATGTTCAGAGACCCTTTTATGAATTGGGTACAATTAAAGAAATAGCTCTTATCAAATTTGTACTTTTACGAAGTTTTTGTCACGATTTAAAAAAAATGTATGTTACGGGACAATTATTGCGGCTATACTTCCATATTGATTACATTTTTGGGGACCATTGTAGCAAACTTCGGCCCCACAAGTGCAATACATTAGGCACACATACGCGACATCTCGGTCCTTACGCTTTGATTGTATGTAAAGCTTATTTTTTTAAGTGGATGGGAACAGAGGAATTTAATAGCATGTTATCTCTTTTTCATACGTGGATATAATGTTAATCATATAAAGACTTGGAAGAACAAGTAATCCAATCCAAACAGAAGAAACGTCGAAATGAATTGAATCATTCTTAATGTGGTGAGGGAAATCGCGTAATTCTCTCTCTGACGCAGGCTACAAAACAGGTGTTTGATTCCCGTGTTTTCATCTAAAGCCCCGACAACATAACAGAAATGTCGACATAGACCTGCTCTTGGTCAACTGGTCTGGTTCACCTGCCCGGCTAGACGCAACACGTAGCCTACTCCGGCCGAGTGTGTGGGCGTTTGACTCGTGCATGGGAACATGATTTATAGTTCGACTTCACGGACTAACTTGATCATATAACGATTACACACAGAGCTAGCTAGCGCATGCACAACGTGGGCGACTCTGATTAGGGAGGTCACGGGTCCCAATCCTGACACCGGCAATCATGATGAGGTTTCCAATCGTCGAGGCGAGTAGCTCCAACGAAAGATTGCAGATGCTTTGTAGTGGTGGGGGTAGTATGAATACGCGGTAAAAGAAATGTTGTCTTTCTGTATGAAAGAGAAATATATTTAACCAACACAAGCAAAAATTACTTGTGCCAGATCGCATAGTTCCTCCGTGTGCTATAGATCCACTCAGAGCTTTTAGCTTTTTAAAACTAAATTTTAAATTTTAAAGCTTTTTATGCAGAACGCCGAGATTTAGTCTGGGTCACTCAGAATGGAAGCTCTATCGTTTGCCCTATCGGGCTGTGGCCTGAAGCATCATGGCACATTTTCCATATACTGCTTACATTTTTAGTAACTGACCATAAATATGCCACCAAGCAGGTAAATCGTAGTAATTTCCCAAGATTGTGCTGGGAACGATTGTTTCAAATGTTGAATTTTTTTCCAATCGCGCCATGCAGTCACCCTTAGTAAACAACCTCCAAAAATTTATAATTGTTGAAGTATAAATTGGAGGTTGAAGGAGATTTAGAATGTATGCGAAATTAACTGGACTTACCGACCAAAGCAAAATTTTAAAATTAAACATTTAACATTGCAAAAATGTTGGAACTAACTCATCCAACTGAGTCAAAGGTAACAATTTTTTGGAAATATAAATTCAAACTTACGCCTAAATGCTTTTTTATTGTCCGTTTATTTTACAATGTGTACATATGATACTGAACAATAATTCCTAAATACATGTTACACAACGCATATTTTAGAATGAATCCTCTCTATGGCATCTGAAGAAAGAAAGACTTATCTCAGCTTAATCGCTACACGGTGGGTTGTTGTATTCGCAGACTGTCAAGCGAGCACCGGCAGAGAGCATCAACCCAGTATCTGTTATTACTGCGTAAGGGTATTGAGTGTTGTTTGCGGTCGGATGGCCTGGAACCCAGCTCGAGAAGCCGGTTTTCGCAAGTTCTTCGTCTGAAACAACACAGAGGATAATATTATAACTATCTCCTTAAGATATCATAGCATAACATTCAAGCGAGCACCGGCAGAGAGCATCAACCCAGTATCTGTTATTACTGCGTAAGGGTATTGAGTGTTGTTTGCGGTCGGATGGCCTGGAACCCAGCTCGAGAAGCCGGTTTTCGCAAGTTCTTCGTCTGAAACAACACAGAGGATAATATTATAACTATCTCCTTAAGATATCATAGCATAACATTCAAGCGAGCACCGGCAGAGAGCATCAACCCAGTATCTGTTATTACTGCGTAAGGGTATTGAGTGTTGTTTGCGGTCGGATGGCCTGGAACCCAGCTCGAGAAGCCGGTTTTCGCAAGTTCTTCGTCTGAAACAACACAGAGGATAATATTTTAACTATCCTTAAGATATCATAGCATAATATTCATATGTAGTAGGAAATCTGTTTTTAATTCACATCAAAATTTAAGAAAAACACTCTGAACTAATTACGTACCTACTTAGGGCCTATATCCCACGCATTTTTAACAAAATCAACAATAGCCTACACTCAACCACAATATACACATCAAACACTGTAAAATTTATACACAAGCTCATATTGCCCTTTTATTGCATCATTGCCGAGCATTGCAAAGTATTATTTAGAAATATTGTTTTAAATGTAATAGTTTGTTTTGGTTTATTTGGATTAAGGGCGCGTCAACCGTTAGGTCATAATGCACCACTCTAGCCTAAGGGGGGGTGGGGAGGAGGAGCCCATGCTGGTCAGAACCAGCCACGGGTAAGGGGAGGAAGGGGGGTTTCTCACGTCGCGGTCGTCATCGTCTTTTGTCATCGTTCGTTGTGTCATTGTCATCGTCGCCGGGGGGTCGTCAAGGGAAGGGAGCAAAGTCCCCGACGACGATTGCCAGAGCTCGCCTCTAGTTTGGGGAGTAAGATACTCCGCTCTTACTAGCTGATGTTTGCGAGGTGGACTTTTTCTCTTGAATCGCCTTTTACGATTAGCAGAGCCATGCTCTGGGCCTATTCTACCCCGGGCCCAGACGGGTGGTAATAGTTTGTGCAAATTTATTCTGACAAGTTGATACAAGCTAATTTTCCACAGATATTCTAAGGTGTCTGAACATTTTAATGATTATGAGCAGGACTTTACGGTAAACGACGCTGACAGTATTGATGAGGAGATTCAGGCATTGGTATTTAACTACTGTAGGCTAGATTAGCAGTCGGTGGTCCACTTCCGTGACAATTAGAAGCCATCATGAAATCCCAGTTTGCATGTTAATTAAATGGGAGCGATTTGTAGACCGAATATTTTTAAAGATGGCCGCCAGTTTGACAGCTGAGCATACTAGCCTTTAACATCAAATGATTACTAAATTCCCTTATGCAATAACGTCTTATTGTTTTTGTTTGTGCATTCCCATGCTGCACAAGCTAAAACCATATCAAACAATTCAGTAAAATACTTTATTGCTTTGAAAAAGCATAAATTAAAACGCCGAATCGCCATCTTGAACTGGATTTTCGACGCTTCAATTTGCTACGCTTGCGCCTGTGCGGAAGTATTGGACACTGCTAATCTAGTCTACAATAGGGGTTAAATATCTATGATTCAGCCACTCAACGACACTCTGTTAGAATAATACTAGGAAAATGCTTAAGTCCCGCCGCGTTGTTGGATGAGCGTAATTGGTGCATTGAGCTGCCATGTGTAACGCGGATTTTCTGTTGTTCTGTGAAAAAATTATTGCTTAGTCGAAGATTTTTGTAAATTAAATTAAATAAAATAAAAAATTAACTTTATTTTTTTAATAAATCGTAATTTAAAAAAAAAAATCGTAAAATTGCAATTTTCATAGAAATAATTATTCGATTTCGCTCAAATTTAACACGAGTATATAAATTGATTAAATTAAGGTTCTGTGAAAAAATCATTACAATAAGATAAAGCATGTAGGTGTTATAAGTCAAAGAATTGTTTTAAAAAAAAAACGTAAAATTTCGATATTAATGAGAAAATAATTTTTTGATTACGCTCAAATTTCACACGAATATCTTAATTTATAAAATTAAGGTTCTGTGAAAAAATCATTACAATCGGATAAAGCGTGTAGGTGTTATAAGTCGAAGAAATTTTTAAAAAATCGAAAAAAATCGTAAAATTGAGTTTTTTATAAGAAAAAAATTCCCGATTGCGCTCAAAAACGTGGCAGTTCTAAGTTCAGAGATTTCGAAGGCCTCCATAAAATTTCATCGCAATCGGAGTATCGGTTTAGCCGGAATCGTGTTAGTAAACACACAAAAATACAAAAAAAAAACATTCCGGATTTTTTTCTCCAGTGTAGTGAAATGGAATCTTCGCTTCGCTCGCTACGCTCATCCAATGATGATGTTGAGTTGAGGGAGACCTAACGACCAAACGATCAAGATTGAGAGTGACCAGTTTAAAACCAGACTTCCAAGGTTGGTATTGTTATATGGCTGAAGCATGGTCTTAAAGGCTATGTCAGTGATAAGTATACATAAAGTTAATCTGCTACGAGCAGTTTTAATATTTCTATAATAACTATCATCTATATAAAATATGTCAATTATAAAACACAAATTTACATTATGAGATGAGAAAATGAAAGAAAATGGCTGCATCAAATACATGAATCGTAAGGCCCAGCCTAAAAAACTGCATTTATCAATACATACAAAGCTCTCAATTCTCCATTTAATCTTCCCCTTTGTGGATTTGTGTCCTGAGACCCATTGACAAGTTTGTAGAATAGTGTGACTTGAGCAGAAATACCAGTAAAGGTGGTGTCTTTACAACACCTACAAAGCTGGTTTTGTAAAGTTCAGCTATATCTTCTGTCCAACTCAAATAATAAAAGCATTTTGAGTAATGCTGCACCTTCTGAATAGTTTTTTTTGTCACATTGTGTTACATAGATAATTCCCTTCCCCAATTCGTTAACGTTGCTCTAAAGGCAAAAAAATGGTGTGATAAATTTAAAATTTTCTGGACATGAAAATTGTTCTGCATTTTTTTTGTGGACAAGGATAAATATGGCAAAATGAAAATTGTTAATGAGAAGCAAAATATGTTATAAAATTACGAATATTGTTAAATAAATACATAAAATACATCATTCGTTAACACTTTGGTTAACATAATCTGGAGGATTACGAAGGCACATAAAATGTATCTAGCTTCATAGAGAAATTAATATAATATATAAAAATACAAACTTATAAAAGATGTACTTAACAATTTATATTAATCCATCTTCCATGTCCACAAAACTTAACCATGGAAAAATATTTTGAGATCTATAATGCACCAACAATCCAGGTCAACCGTCTCTGTAACTTAGGGAGAAGGCACCTTTCTTGATTGGTTTCCATTTAACTAGTACAAATTCACTTTAAAAAAATCTTATATTCATTTTAGTTCCGGGGAATTCTTTAATTATCATCTCATATAGATGAATTTACATACCAAATATCGTCACGAAGACATGGTTCACATATACGTGGTGTGCGCCGGTCCAGAAGGTGTGTAGGCCTCCGAGTTCAATTTTGTAATGGTCGTAGACGGCAGCGAGCTCAGCAGCTGAGTTGACAATCCACATGTGAGCGCCATCAGCCTGGCACCTCTCGACACCTACGGACCAATCAGTGTGGTCATCCGAAATCTTGAAGAGGCCGTACTGCCCAATCTGCTCGTAGCCTACTAAACCACCTGGGATCAGCCTGGGGACAGATTTCATTAGATGATTAGTGTCGGAGTCACCTGAGCTTCCGCTTTCATATAGGGAATTAGCCTTGGTTTCAAATTTACGTTTTACATTTTTTATTATTCATAACACAGTTTAATAATCTTCACAATTGAAATATTTTTTAAACGTGGTAACTACGGGGGTACAAAGTTATAGGGTTTTGAACTCCCGCGCCAACGCTCGCTGATGGACCGTGATGGCGATGCGATGCCCACGCAGTTCGCAGCATGCTTACCGTAGGACCCTTCAATCAAAATGGCCGCCCTATCGCTCATAAATTATCTCGACAGTACCTGGCGAAAGTAGGCTCCAAACATTACTGAACAGAGAGTATTGACAAGGCTGACTCCTTAAACCGTATGTAAATGCCCTTATGATAGCTTTTATAACGCGGCATTTCTTTTAATCTAGAAATCTCAACGATAACACAACTGACAGGAGCACGGGAGCGGTCTGCTAGCTTCCTTTGACTCGTTGAGTGTGCGCCCAACTGCGCCGGGAAGATACCCATGACGTCACACTACTTTTTGTGGTCTTTTTGGGTTGTGTTCCGTAAAGGCGACCGGTCGACCATTCTGGGCTTGACTGCGGGGATTGTTATTTTCATTGTTTCACTCAACGTCGGATTGTTGGGGACTGCCTTGGCTACGGACTGGTGCGTGCTTCTACAAGGCCGTGTTTTTATGAAAATTGTGATATCTCGTTAAAATATTACATAAATCATATCATTTTACTAAATAAAAGAATGATTTGAATGAATGAATGATTAATTTATTGTGTACCCATGTGAATTACAGGAACATTCTCGGTAGTGGACATAATTCCATGATTTTCAATGATATAATTTGAAATAACCGCGCTTTCCTCAAAGACCTGCCCACGACCGGAATAAAACTCTGGGCTTCTTGGTCTCGACCACAACAATCAAAACAACTACGCATCGCATACGTTCCTTGCAAATCTGATCTATCATTGGTGCAAATTGTGTTTACTTAAATTTCATTGGTCGCATACTGGTCGTTCTGGTCGTCTTTGCGGAACACAACAGAGTCGATAAAGAAGTTTCCCCGTTGGGGCAAGGTCTGCTGGATCTCCGCCTAGCGGAGGATCGTCTAGCGAGTTAGACGAGCCTCCGCCAGGTGGTTTGCGTTGGGGAGGTCCCCCAACTCCCAAGTCAAAACGGAATCTAACGTTCTGCGCGCTGAGGGCGGCTCAAATGTGAAACTACTAAAAGCACTGCAATCTAAATACGGTCAGTAGATTATCGATGTGCAGTGACGCTGCTATTAACAAATGACTGACGAAACGTCAAACTTCAATATAATTTCAATCATATTAGCCCAGGGCCCTAACCTTTTAAAATGAGTTACTTTTGATGTACTAGGAAGCTTTGCAAACGCTTTTTCAGGCGCGTTGGATGAGCGTAATTGTTTAAAAACGAAAAAAATAATAAATTGCAATTTTCATAAGAAATAATTATTCGATTACGCTATAATTTCACGCGAATATATTAATTTATAAAATTAAGGTTCTGTGAAAAAATTATTACAATTGGATAAAGCATGTAGATGTTATAAGTCGAAAGAATAAAAAAACAAAAACAAATCAAACAAACAAACGTCAAATTGTCATTATCACGAGAAATAATTTTTTTGATTGCGCTCTAATTTCACACGAATATTTTAATTCATGAAATTAAGGTTCTGTAAAAAAATCATTTCAATCGGATAAAGCATGTAGGTGTAGCATGTAAGTCAAAAAAAATTTAAAAAATCGAAAAAAAATCGTAAAATTGCGATTTTCATAAGAAATAATTTTTCGATTGCGCTAAAATTTCACACGAATATATTAATTCATAAAATTAAGGTTCTGTGTAAAAATCATTACATTCGGATATATCATGTAGGTTAAGTCGAAGACATTTTTTTTAAATCGAAAAAAAATGCGATTTTCATAAGAATTTTTTTTTCGATTGCGCTCAAAAACGTGGTAGTTCTAAAATCAGAGATTTCGAAGGTCTCCAGAAAATTTCATCGCAATTGGAGTATCGGTTTAGCCGGAATCGTGCTAAAAGACAGACAAAAATACAAAAAGAAAGAAAAAAAAAAAACATTCCGGATTTTTTTTCCAGTGTAGTGAAATGGAATCCGCTTCGCTCGCTACGCTCATCCAATTATTGTACTATGAAGCGTTGCGTGGGCGTCACTGACATTAGTGTGCGAAATAAATTGAGATATGTCTTGTTTTAGCCTTACGGACGTAAGTGTAGCCTAAGCCCAAGGCCACAATGTTTTCAGACGTAAGTACGCCTTAGGCACTCAAATCGAAATCTTGAACAATACATATTGTCGGCCTAGGTCCTAAGCTTAGGTCTACTCCATCAGAAATATCCTCATTTCATCAATAAAGAGAGTTTGCTTTATGCCAAAACATTCGACAACATTCGATCGTATTTAATATATTTTATTGGATGAGCGTAGCGAACGTAGCGAGCGATGCGAAGATTCCATTTCACTACACTGGAGAAAAAAATCCGGAATGTGTTTTTTGTTTTTGTTTTTTGTTTAATAATCCAATTGCCATGAAATTTTATGGAGGCCTTCGAAATCTCTGAACTGCCACGTTTTTGAGCGCAAACGAAAAATTATTTCTCATGAAAATCGCAATTTTACGATTTTTTTTCGATTTTTAAAAAAATTCTTCGACTTATAACTCCTACATGCTTAATCCAATTTAAACGATTTTTTTTACAGAACCTGAATTTCATGAATTAAGATATTCTTGTGATATTTGAGCGCAATCGAAAAATTATTTCTCATGAAAATCAAAATTTTACAGTTTTTATTTCTTTTTTAAAAACAATTCTTTGACTTATAACACCTAGATTCTTTATCCTATTGTAATGATTTTTTCACAGAACCTTAATTTTATGAATTTATATATTCGTGTAAAATTTAAGCGCAATCAAATTATTATTTCTTATGAAAATCGCAATTTTACGCATTTTTTTCTTTTTTAAAAATTACGATTAATTAAAAAATAAAAAATAAAGTAAATTTTTAATTTATTTAATTTATTTTTAAATTAAATTTTTGATTTTTTCACAGAACAACAGAAAATCCGCATAACACATGGCAGCTCAATGCACCAATTACGCTCATCCAACAACGCGGCAGGACTAAGCGTTTTCCTAGTATATTGACATTTCACGGCATTCGTCGTCAGCGAACGTTAAATATGACGTAGTTGGATGAGCGTAGCGAGCGAAGCAAAGATTCCATTTCACTACACTGGAGAAAAAAATCCGGAATGTTTTTTTTTTCTTTTCTTTGTATTTTTGTGTGTCTGTTAACACGATTCCAGCTAAACCGATACTCCGATTGCGATGAAATTTTATGGAGACCTTCGAAATCTCTGAACTTAGAACTGCCACGTTTTTGAGCGCAATCCGAAAATTATTTCTCATAAAAATCTCAATTTTACGATTTTTTTTTATTTTTAAAAAATTTCTTCAGCTTATAACACCTACATGCTTTATCCGATTTTATTGATTTTTTTACAGAACCTCAATTTTATGAATTTAGGTATTCGTGTGAAACTTGAGCGCAATCGAAAAAATATTTCTCATGAAAATCGAAATTTTACGTTATTCTTCTTTTTTAAAACAATTTTTTGACTTATAACACCTACATGCTTTCCTTTTATAATGATTTTTTCACAGAAACTTAATTTTATGAATTAATATATTCCTGTAAAATTTGTGCGCAATCGAATAATTATTTCTTATGAAAATTTCAATAAAACGATTTTTTCCTGTTCTAAAATTACGATTAAAAAAAAAAAAAAATTAAGCTAATTTTTTAGCCTATTTAATTTAATTTTATTTTTTTTAAAAATCTTCAACTTAGTAATGATTTTTTCACAGAACTTTAGAAAATTCGCATAACACATGGCAGCTCAATACACCAATAATTACGCTCATCCCGCCTCATCCCGCCGCGGGACTTAAGCGTTTTCCTAGTTTTATTGAAGTAGTTCCATCAATTATCACACAGAGTCTCGCGGAACGTTTGATTCCAAACGCCAAAAAACGACTTTTTATTTAAGTTGGAGGACATCCCCAACGGGGAAACTTCTTTATCGACTCTGGCGGGAAGCCAGATTAAAATATTCAACAACAAAGCGCCTAAATAAGCGTTCGCGAAGCTATCCGGAATGTTTTTTTTCTTTCTTTCTTTCTTTCTTTCGTTCTTATTTTTGTGTTTTTGTGTGTTTGTTAACACGATTTCAGCTAAACCGATACTCCAATTGCGATGAAATTTTCTGGAGACCTTCGAAATTTCTGGACTTAGAACTGCCACGTTTTTGAGCGCAATCGGAAAATTATTTCTCATAAAAATCGCAATTTTACGATTTTTTTTTATTTTAAAAAAATTTCTTCGACTTATCCATGCTTTATCCGATTTTAATTAATTTTTCACAGAACCTTAATTTTATGAATTGAAATACTCGTGTGAAATTTGAACGTAATCGAAAAATTATTTTTTATTAAAATCAAAATTTTACGGGTTTTTCTTTTTTAAAACAATTCTTTGACTTACAACACCTTTATGCTTTATCCTATTGTAATGATTTTTTCACAGAACCTTTATTTTATGAATTAATAAATTTGTGTTAAATTTGAGCGCAATCGAATAATTATTTCTTATGAAAATCGCAATTTTACAATTATTTTCTTTTTTTAAAATTACGAATAATTAAAAAATTGAAGTTAGTTTTAAATTTAATTTAAATTATATTAAAAAAATCGACTTCGTAATGATTGTTTCACAGAACAACAGAAAATCCGCATAACACATGGCAGCTCAATGCACCAATTACGCTCATCCAACAAAAAAAATCCAACAAAAAATTTTCAGTGGGGCACAGTAAATCAAAGCAACCAAGCCAACCCTGTAGGCCCAGACGAAATTGACGAGTGAGCGATAACCAACCAAAGATTGACATTTTTAATAGGATAAAAGCAATCAGTGGTATGGATACTGCGAACACCCGCGGATCAACGCTAGAATCAATAAAGCCGATTCATAACAACTTTGAATTTATTATGTGCCTCGTTGTTAGGACGGCTCCAAAGTCACCGTTTTCAAATTTATAACTCAAGAACTGAGGGAATGAAGTCTAAATCAGAATTCACAAAACTTCTTCCTACAGCGGGAATCGAACCCTAGATCTTCTGCGTTGGAAGCAGAGACGCTAACCACAAGACCAACAAGCCACACAAATCAAAGATACAAGATATACTTCCTTTAACTGTAATTTAGGTGTAGTATTATCTTCTATAGCTCTAGATGATGTGGTAAAAACAAATGTTTGCTGGTAATTGTCCCTTTAAAAATCTTAATTGATTTTTATTGGATGAGCGTAGCGAGCGTAGCGAGCAAAGCGAAGATTCCATTTCACTACACTGGAGAAAAAAATCCGGAATGTTTTGATTTGTTTTTTTTCTGTTTGTATTATTCTGTGTTTGTTAACACGATTCCGGCTAAACCGATACTCCAATTACGATGAAATTTAACGGAGGCCTTTGAAATCTCTGAACTTAGAACTGCCACGTTTTTTAGCGCAATCGAAAATTTTATTTCTCATTAAAGCGCCATTTTACGATTTTTTCGATTTAAAAAAAAAATCGACTTATAACACCTACATACTTTATCCGATTTTTATAATTTTTACTCAGAACCATAATTTTATGAAATAAGATATTCATGTGAAATTTGAGCGCAATCGAAAGAATATTTCTTATGAAAATCGCAATTTTACGATTTTTTTTATTTTTCAAACATTCTTCGACTTATAACACCAACATGCTTTATCCGATTGTAATGATATTTTCTCAGAACCTTAATTTTATGATTTTATATATTTGTGTGAAATTTGAGCGCAATCAAAAAATAATTTCTCATGAAAATCGCAATTGTAAGCTTTTTTCGTTTAAAACCAGAGACTTCGCAAACGGTTTTTTAGGCGCGTTGTTGGAAGAGCGTATGTTTTTTTAAACGAAAAAAGTGTAAGATTTAGATTTTCATGAGAAATTATTTTTCGATTGCGCTAAAATTTTACACAAATACATAAAATCATAAAATTGAGGTTCTGTGAAAATATCATTACAATCGGATAAAGCATGACTGTAGATGTGTGAAGAATTTTTTTTAACGAAAAATGCGTCAAATTCCGATTTTCATAAGAATTTTTTTTTTGATTGCGCTCAAATTTCACACCAATATATTAATTCATAAAATTAAGGTTCTGTGAAAAAATCATTACAATCGGATAAAGCATGTAGGTATAAGTCGAAGAATGTTTTAAACATAACAAAATTTGTAAAATTGCGATTTTCATACGAAATCATTTTTTGATTGCGCTCAAATTTTACAGGAATATATTCATTCATAAAATTAAGGTTTTGTGAAAAAATCATAACGATCAGATAAATAAAGTAGGTGTTATAAGTCGAAGAAATTCATTACAAATCGAAAGAAAGCGTAAAATTGTGATTTTTATGAGAAATAATTTTTCGATTGCGCTCAAAAACGTGGCAGTTCTAAGTTTAGCGATTTCAAAGGCCTCCAAAAAATTTCATCGCAATTGGAGTATCGGTTTAGCCGGAATCGTGTGGACAAACACACAAAAATACAAAAAAAGAAAAGAAAAAAAAAGAAAAAAAGAAAAAAAGTGCAATGGAATCTTAGCTTCGCATGCTACGCTCATCCAAAAACATACGATCATCCAATAACACGCCTGAAAAAGCGTTTGCGAAGCTTCCTAGTTTTATGAATTTATATATTTGTGTGAAATTTGAGTGCAATCGGATTTTTTTTCAATCGCAATTTTACGCTTTCTTTCGTTAAAAAACATACGCTCATCCAACAACGCGCCTGAAAAAGCATTTGCGAAGCTTCCTAGTATTATTGGATGAGCGTAGCGAGCGAAGCAAAGATTCCATTTCACTACACTGGAGAAAAAATCCGAAATGTTTTTCATCTTTTTTTCTTTTTGTATTTTTGTCTATTTGTTAACACGATTTCTGCTAAACCGATACTCCAATTGCGATGAAATTTTCTGGAGGCCTTCGAAATCTCTGAACTTTAAACCGCCACGTTTTAAGGCGCAATCGAAAAATTATTTCTCATTTAAATCGCAATTTTACGATTTTTTTCGATTTTTAAAAATATTCTTCGACTTCTTACACCTACATCCGATCGTCATGATTTTTTCACAGCACGTTATTTTATGAATTTGTAAATTCGTGTTAAATTTGAGTGCAATAAAAAAAAATCTTATAAAAATCGTAGTTTTACGATTTAAAAAAAACATTTTTTCGACTTTTAACACCTACATGCTTTATCCGATTGTAATGATTTTTTCATAGAACCTTAATTTTATGAATTTATATATTGGTGTAAAATTTGAGCGCAATCAAAAAACAATTTCTCATGAAAATCGCAATTTTACGCTTTTTTTCGTTTAAAAAAAATCTTCGACTTATTGCACCTACATGCTTTATCCGATTGTAATGATATTTTTGCAGAACTTTGATTTTATAATTTGATATATTGGCGTGAAATTTGAGTGCAATCGAAAAATAATGTATCATGAAAATAGCAATTTTACGCTTTTTTTCGTTTAAAACAAATTACACTCATTCAACAACGCGCCTGAAAAAGCGTTTGCGAAGCTTCCTAGTTTAGTATTTTACCCATCATATCACTTTCACATTGTTGGATGAGCGAAGCGAGCGAAGCGAAGATTCAATTTCACTATACAGGAGGAAAAAATCCGGAATGTTTTTTTTGTATTTTTGTCTGTTTGGTAACATGATTTCGGCTAAACCGATATTCCAATTACGATGAAATTTTCTGGAGGCCTTCGAAATCTCTGAACTTAGAACTGCCACGTTTTTGAGCACAATCAAAAATAATTTCTCATTAAAATCGCAATTTTACGTTTTTTTTTCGATTTTTACAAAATTTCTTCGACTTATAACACCTACATGCTTTATTTGATTGTAATGATGTTTTAACAGAACCTTAATCTTATGAATTAATATATTGGTGTGAAATTTGAGCGCAATCAAAAATCATTTCACATGAAAATTGCAATTTTACGTTTTTTTTCGTTTAAAAAAAATACGCTCATCCAACAACGTGCCTGAAAAAGCGTTTGCGAAGCTTCTTAGTTATTTATTTGGATGTATAAAATAAATAACTTACGGGCCTTCTTCCTCGCAGATAAACGGACGCTTGTCCGCGCAATCCAAGTCAACAATACCATCAGCTCGTAGTCCACCACAGTTTTGCGTTGCTTGACCGTCCGGTTGTCCGGGTGCCCATGTTAGGTAGGCTCCGAGTTCCTGGTCTGTAAAATATCATGCCACCATTAACATATTTTAATGTAGTAATAGTTACCCACATATAACAAAAACTTGTAAAAAATACAACCAAACCTTACACACTCAAAAGAAATGAAATCTAAAAAAGGGCCAAGCTCATCTACCCTTCCACATTTGCGCATTCTTAATTCATGAACGTGCAGTGTCCCGTAACAACATCCTTAAAAAACTTGGCCAAATAGAATTTGCAACTTATTATTTAAAAGTAATAGTTCATCCAAATTTATTTTCTTAATAATTTAAACGTAATGGTTATTTTTATTATATTATTGTCTATGCATTTTATCCCCACAGCTAAGCCACTTAAGTGGCTTGCAGGATCTTATCCATAATGTTGTAAATATGTATTGTATTTAACTAGGAAGCTTCGCAAACGCTTTTTCAGGCGCGTTGTTGGATGAGCGTATGTTTTTTTAAACATAAAAAGCGTAAAATTGCGATTTTCATGAGAAATTATTTTAGGATTGCGCTCAAATTTCACACAAATATATTAACTTATAAAATTAAGGTTCTGTGAAAATATCATTACAATCGGATGAAGCATGTAGGATTGTAGGTGTTGTAAGTCGAAGATTTTTTTTTTAAACCAAAAAAGCGTAAAATTGTGATTTTAATGAGAAATTATTTTTCGATCATGCTCAAATTTCACACCAATATATAAATTTATAAAATTAAGGTAAAATAAAAAAATCATTACAGTCGGACAAAGCATGTATGTGTTATAAGTCGAAGAATGTTTTAAAAATTAAAAAAAAACGTAAAGTTGCGATTTTCATAAAAATAATATTTCGATTGCGCTCAAATTTCACACGAATATATTAATTCCGAAAATTAAGGTTCTGTGAAAAAATCATAACAATCGGATAAAGCATGTAGGTGTTATAAGTCGACGGAAATTTTTTTAAATCGAAAATAATCGTAAGATTGCGATTTTAATGAAAAATTATTTTTTGATTGCGCTCAAAAACGTGGTAGTTCAGAGATTTCGATGGCCTCCAGAAAATTTCATCGCAATTGGAGTATCGGTTTAGCCGGAATCATGTTAACAAACAGACAAAAATACAAAAAAAAGAAAGAAAAACATTCCGGATTTTTTTCTCCGGTGTAGTGAAATGAAATTTTCGCTTCGCTCATCCAAACATGTACTTCCAATAAAAAATAATAAAAATAAAATGTAGTTACTAGGAAGCTTCGCAAACGCTTTTTCAGGCGCGTAGTTGGATGAACGTATGTTTTTTAAACGAAAAAAGCGTAAAAGTGCGATGTTCATGGGAAATTGTTTTTCGATTGCTCTCAAATTTCACACAAGTATATAAATTCATAAAATTAAGGTTCTGAGAAAATATCATTAAAATCGGATAAAGCATGTAGGTGTTATAAGTCGAAGAATGTTTTAAAAATGAAAAAAATCGTAAAATTGCGATTTTCATAAGAAATATTCTTTCGATTGCGCTCAAATTTCACACGAATTTATAAATTCGTAAAATTAAGGTTCTGTGAAAAAATCATCACAATCGGATAAAGTATGTAGGTGTTTTAAGTCGAAGGATTTTTTTTTAATCGAAAAAAATCGTAAAATTGCGATTTTAATGAGAAATAATTTTTTGATTACGCTCAAAAACGTGGCAGTTCTAAGTTCAGAGATTTCAAAGGTCTCCAGAAAATTTCATCGCAATTGGAGTATCGTTGGGATTGGAGTATCGTGTTAACAAACAGACAAAAATACATAAAGAAAAAAAGAAAAAAAGAAAAAAGAAAAAAAAAACATTCCGAATTTTTTTTATCCAGTGTAGTGAAATGGAATTTTCGCTTCGCTCATCAAATTTTTTTTTTTTTTTATTATTATTATTATTATTATTATTATTATTATTATTATTATTATTATTATTATTATTATTATTATTATTGTGTTTATTCCGTACATATATTATTTTACAAACATACGGATGGATGCAAATAGCGGATATACTATCTATTTTAGAGGTTTACACTCATCCTTATGATAATATTAAATACAACAATAATTACATAATATATAGTAAACAAGTAGCAACAAACATTCATGCCAAAATTATATTTAGAAAATCTTACGTCTGCTGTCTGGAACCTACCAAGAGGAAGTTCCTTTACTTCAGAATAATATATTTTGGATTTCTGGAATTAAATTGTTTGAGCAATAGTCTTAAGGTCCAGTTCTACATAATATACATAACTCACTTACATTTCACAGATAAATATTTGCCTTCTTGGAATTGGTCGTGAAATCCGATATGGTAGCTTGTTCCGTCATTAGCTATGCTATTCTTCAACACAGCATACTCTGCAGACGTCTTGGGAAAAGCCAGGTGACCATTGGTCAATCTGCAAATCTTCACCAAAATGGTCACTTAAAAACTTCAATAAAGCCAATAGCTTAAATTTAAACCTAAGATATATCAGTATAATTAGTACTAGTATATTGTGTAAATTGTTAAGTTAATTTGAAGTCTTTAGTAAATCAAGTGAAACTATACCTGAGCAGCGTCAACCCAGCTAGTGGGTTGGTTAACAATTGCGTAGCGGCCAGCGTCTGAGTAAGTTTCATACACGAGAGGGGAGGGGGCCGTTTTGTTCTCCCTGACCGCCAGACCATTGGCGCAGGCGCACAACACCAGAGACAAGACCAGGAGCTGCATTCTAGGACACACGTCGTTACATTAGTATATACGAGAGGGGAGGGGGCCGCTTTGTTCTCCCTACCGCCAGACCATTGGCGCAGGCGCACAACACCAGAGACAAGATCAGGAGCTGCATTCTAGGACACACGCGTTTACACGAGAGGGGAGGGGGCCGCTTTGTTCTCCCCGACCGCCAGACCATTGGCGCAGACCAAGGCCGCATGCGCATGTAGTGATTGTATTTGATTTGATTGGATATTGCTTAACGTCTCATATTTATGCAACTTGGCTAATCGAGACGAAGGGAGGGACGTAAGGGATGACGCGGGGGGACACCAACTAAACAACTGTATTAACTGTACGTAAGGTTGGCCCACCTGAATGGGTCAGGGTGTGGCAGGCCGTTGTAGTTACGAGGTGGTGGCCGTTGGTAGGCCGCCCGAATAAAACTCCAAGTTATCCAAGACTCCATGTGGTACTTATTGTCCATTTCCTTCAGTGATCCGTAAACCAAATTCTTAGTAAAATACTACAATTGCCGACGAAGTGGATTCTCAAAAAAAGAAAATAATATCAATCGGTAGTTCACTAATTACAACATTAGTTATGCGTGGAAAAGACCCAGTGGGGGGCAGGCAGGTCTATCAAGTGTCAATGAAAGTGAATGGTCAATCTATGGGTATGGATGTAGCCTAGACACAGGAGCAGCTGTAACAGTGATCCCTAAGAAAATATTTAACAAAACCCTTAAAAGGTTTGTAAAATGCAAGACTTGTGAAGTAGAGTTGTAAAACTCAAGGTTGAGGCAAAATAAAGGTAAAGGTGGATTTTCAAGGATCCACCTTTGTATATATGACTATGATAGTCATTGATAGCCCTATAGTCGAGTGCCCATCTTGTTGGCGCGCGATTGGTTACAACAAATACGCATAGATTGGAACTCAATTTTTAAAGTAGGACCAGGGCCAGGCCTAGACATACAAACGTTCAAGGGAAACATAATTGTTAATGAAGAATCCCAACCGGTTTTTCGTTTAGAGATCAGGTGGAAAAGGAAATCAATAGACAAGTTGATGCAGGGGTACTAGTGCCGGTGTCTCACAGTGAATGGGCCACACCGGTGTTAGCTACAGTACAAGTACACATAACCATCTTTCATCAACTATATCACAATCTCATTGATTCGCCATTAGACTAGTAGGTCTTGTAGACAACTCTTTTTTAATCATACCATAGGCGCCGAGTTTTGATTTTGGGTGGGGGGGCTCAATGTGGAAACAGCTGGGGTCTGGGGCGAAGCCCCAGCCACCGGAGGCTTACACCGTAGGAGAATTTTTTTTGGGGCCTTCATTTTGTTTGATGGCCTGAAACGATATTTCAGGTGTAAAAATACGATGAAAGATTTGCTTCAATAAGTCACATCAAACAAATAACTACCCATAAAGATCGGGTAGTCATGCAACTAATAATACTCTCTCAGGTGAAATCCTATGACTATATAGGGTCATTCAAAAGTGCACTGCTCTATTGACAGTTTTTCTCCTAAAAAGTCGTTAGATAACTATTTTCGCCACAGGGGGCCGAGCGAGACGGACTGCCAAAGAACCATGACACACTAGCCACACATCAGTCAACAACCCTAGAATTATCGCGTGAAGTGGGAAAAAGACATAATTTGTCGATGTGCATTGACTCGAACTCGAAGGGCCATTTAGTAAAAAAATCTGGTAACTCCTGTTAGCAATTGAGCCCTTGGAATTGTTCACTTATACACTTAAGAGCTTGCTCCGCAGGGGGGATGAGCCCCCCCTGAATCAGAGCTGGGGGGGCTTGAGCCCCATCGCCCCCCCCCGTACTCGGCGCCTATGAATCATACAGACCTAACATAATGACCAGTTACTTATTTATAATGTAACTTAACATCCAAACCCTATCCCACACCCAAATCCCAAATCCTAATGACATACTTGAATGCGCTGGTTCCGAATAAGGGAAAAATCATGTAAAACAAATCAAGCAAACTTTCATAATCAATAATCTGAATGAAGCTAATAAGGGCCAAGTCCGGCATGGCAAATGAAAAGGATCGCTCGCGATATCGGGGGTGTGTGGCTCTGTGGGGACTTTAAAGTTACTATTAATAAGGTCGCTCAGACAGAACACTACCCCTTACCCACATTCGAAGACATGTCGACCACCTGGGCGGGATGCACGCATTTTTGTAAACTTGATTTAGCGAACGCATTCCAACAGTTGGAAATAAAAAAGGGAGTCACAGAAATACTCAATAGTGAACACCCACCTAGGATTGTTCCAGCACACGCGTTTAGTGTACGGAATATCGAGTAGCCCAGCCATTATTCAAGGCATAATGGATCAGGTAAAACAAGGATTAAGGGGGTTTGTTGTTTTACTGGCGCGTTTTTAGTGGCGGGCCGTTCCAGGGAAGAGTGACAAGCTCGAGCAGAGAAGGCGTGCGAGTGGCTGGAACGCTACGGGTTCAAACTCAAAGAACAGAAATGCGTGTTCTTGGAGACACAGGTTGAATACGTAGGGCACATGATCAGTGCACAGGGGCTGCAGCCCATGCAGTCCAAGGTACGTACCATAAGAGATGCTCCCACGCCCACTAACATGACCCCATTAAAATCCTATCTAGGTCTGCTCCAGTATAATAAATTTCATCCGATGTTATCCACGGTATACGCCTCTTGTACGAACTCTCTGAGGATAACTGGGCGTGGTCAGAAAGTGTATAGATGAAGCCTTTAAAGGCCAGTAAAGAGCTAATGCTAGCTCATGGTATCCTTGCCCACTATGAACCTTCGAAACTCTTGGTAGTGTCCGCGGATGCCTCCGACTACGGGATAGGCGGAGTACTAGCAATAGTAACAGATAGTGGGGAGGAACGTCCGGCGGCCTTTACCTTCAGGGTACTCTCTTAACCTGAAAGATCGTTCAGTCAGTTTGAAAAGGAGGCTTTACCATTATATACACGGTAAAGAAATTCCACAAGTTTATACATGGACGACGGTTCCTTTTAGTGACAGACCACCAGCCCCTAACAACCACATTTGGTTCAAAAAAGGGATTGCCGGTGCACGCCGCGGGTAGGATTCAGCGTTGGGTGGTAATGTCCGGCTGTCAGTATGACATTCGTGACCGGAAAGCCAAGGAAATGGCACCTGCTGACGCGATGTCCTATACACTCCTTTCCTCAAATAAAAGATTCCCCGTTAGGAGCCCAAGATATTGCAAAGCAAACGGTACGAAAACAGGATGGCCTGCTAATGTGATGAGACGTTGCATGCTTATTTCAATAAAAAAGCATGAACTTACGATCGAACAAAAATGTCTTATGTGGAATGGTCGGGTTCTAGTGCCACCAGTCTTACAAAACCAGGTGCTAGATATGTTGCATGAAGAGCATCCAGGCACATTGCGGATGAAAATACTGGCCGAAGTTTAGTTCGGTGCCCCAATATCGACCTCCATATTGCGAAAAGAGTCAAATCGTGTAATATTTGCAAGGCCACGTTGCCCCAGGCGACCCCAGTGTGAGTGTGTTAATGGAATTGGGCCACAAGGACATGGCAACGTGTTCACATTGATTTTTGTAAAAAGAATGATACGGTGCTCTTGATTTTATATGACACCCATTCGAAATGGTTTGAGGTGCATCCGATGTGCTCGACCATAGCCAGTAAAACCATTGAAAAGCTGCGATCCATATTTGCTATCTTCGGTTTGCCCGAGGTCTTAGTCGCCGACAATGGACCCCCATATAACTCGAGGGAATTTGCTGAATTCTGCAGGCAAAATGGAATAGTGCTTACATTAGTCCTCCTAAACACCCGCAATCCAATGGAACAGCGGAAAGAGCGGTGCGTACCATTAAAGCAGCTCTTGTAAAGCAAGTAGTGGAAGAACAGATGGGTTAAGAAATCAATACAGCACAAATTAGACAACTTTTTGTTTGCTTACCGTAACACTCCACATACAGATACAGCCCAAACACCGGCAGGAAGCATATTGAAACAAAAACCGCGCACCCGGCTAACTTTTTTAAAACCCGATTTCAATAAATCAATGGAAAATAAGCAAGCTCAAAGAAAGAGGCCGAGTGACAGAACACGAGGACTACCTCGGAACTTCCTCAATGGAGATGCGGTGTGGGTGAGATGTTAAACAATCCTGGACGGAAAGTAAAATCGTCTAGGTTATCAGCCCCGTCACATATATCGTAAGGGTAGCATCGAATTTGAGATATGTTCATGCGGACCATCTAAAATTAAGACAAGAAAATATAAGTATACAGACGATGAACTTACTCCCATCGTCCTCTTGTCTACACCCCATCCCATAACTGAACTAGCTGAACCAGTGAACGTACCAAGGGTATGGCGGCAGTCAGAGTCAGCCATTCCACAGCCAGTCCCGGTTGATCAGGAAAGGGTAAATAAAACCAAAGAATCATCACCATTGGCAGTAAGGGAAGCCAGACCCAGAAGGGCATGTAAGCCTCCCAAAAGATTAAACTTGTAAGCTGCTGGTAGTATATAATCAGGGGTGCGCGATGATTAGGGTATGAAGAGGTATAACTTGAGTATAATTTAAATGAATGTGAAAATATGTGTTGCAGATTGTAGGTATTTATTTTTATTATATCTATATGTATATATCTACAATCTACTATGTAAGCAAATAGTAATTGCAACCAATAAGGTGCTGGGATTTTAGGCATTTTTTTTCTTTCATGTTTCAATGTAAAAAAAGGAAACTATTGTAGAGATTGTACCAACTTAACGACTGTATTAACGGTACGTAAGGTTGGCCCACCTGAAGGGTTCGGGTGTGGCAGGCAGTTGTAGTTACGACTTGGGGGCCGATGGTAGACCTAGGCCGCCCGCATAAAACTATCCAAGACTCCAGTGGTACTTATTGTCAATTTCCTTCAGTGATCCGTTAAAGGGGCTAAAAACCCCAAAAATTATTTTTTACCACGTGATCTACACTTAAATGACCATTTAAAAAATTATATCTTGTAACTGTGATTTAACACGAATTTTTTAATTTTTTTGATCCAGAAATTGGCGAAAATTGGTGTTTTGGAAAATTTCCTAAATCGGCTTTAACCTGCTTCTTTTTTGGTCCACATAGATACTAGAGCATAGTACCAATCTAAAATGCCCCTTTATATAACATCGTGTCTTGAAACTGTGCCCAAATATACCCTCAAACACGCAAAAATATGCATTCCAAAATCACACCCCATCTTGGTAATCAGCATATTTTGACCGAACTACTTGCCCAAATTACAAAACAAAATATAGAGAATTTACAGAAAAGGCTGTCGAGTACGTCAAAATGGCTAATATTTTTTTTGATCAAAATCCTCCAAGGTCACGGGGCATAAAGATCGTCCCCATGTTATTTCTTATGGGAGATTTTTGCCGATGGGACTTAGCTCGAAAAATGTCATGTTTGACAATTTTGGGAGGTCATGGTGGCCCCAATAATTTTTCTGTTAATTGCTAAATTCATTACTAGTTAGCCTGAATGAAATATATTTTTTGAGTTTAGCGGTTAAATACCCCTTTAACCAACTTCTTCGTTAAATACTACAGCGCACAACACCAGAGAGGAGACCAGGAGAAACATTCTAGAACAAACCACACTACATGGTACGGTATAATCACTAGTTCAGTGTATTTCTACGATGATAGTAGGTGTGAAAACCCTCCTACATTGTAGGGGTAAATGTACCACAACAAGGATGTGAAATGTACACTCTCGATGCAGTATAAATCACACTCAACTCAATGGTGAGGTATAAACATGAAATCGTTAGTTATTTTACATACTAAGTTACGGGATTATTCACAAGAAAAGTGTTAATTTTACCTTACATTGGGCGGATTTAACCCGATATGTTTGGATAATATTATCCGCACATTGTAGGCTAAAGTCGGATTTACACATTTGGTGTTTTGTATTTTTTCCCCTTCACGAGGTGGACTTTATAACATACAAGGTACGTGTGTATTCCCCTAATTTTCTTACAGTATGTTAATGAAAAAGTTTAGTTTAGTTTAGTTTTAAAAACGCTAAATGTAATAAAAAGAAAAATTTGTTTATCATCGAGAATAAAGGTAAGCATTGTATTGTAACTATTTATGTAAAGATAAAAATAAAAAGTAATGAATTGAAATGCAACTATGAAATATTATTTCCCATTTGAAGAAAAAAATATTGATGATTCTTTATTGCGTATTTGTTCAGAATTTAGAAAAGTATAATATTAAAAATAAAATAAAAGTCTTCCATACCTCCAATGTTTCATACGATTCCTCTACTAGCCAATATGACCAACCTTTCCAGTAGGACTCCCGCAATTGATACATTGATTATGCCCTACTTACCTTTTATATACTTCTTGTTACATACCGGTACCCACTTGAACACGTGTCTTATAGGCCTAAATATGATTTCAATCGTTTCAGGTGAATTGTCTGAATTGGTTGACTTTAAGTCAATGAGTGACGGTAATTGCATTCATTGATTATCTTTAAGATAACATATTAGGGCGAAGTGCTTTACGAGCCTGCACCTTGCTTTGAACTTAAATTGTTGTTTCATGTCTAAACAATAATAATTAGATAATTTTACTTGTAACCTTACATGAACGGTTATGCGTGCGTGTGAATGATTGCAATCAGTACTGTTGTCTTACTTCACCTACATATCCATATTATGTAATCTTAAAGATTAACATTAATTCACCTAACGACATTCATTGACTATAAAGCTCAATATTTTTTTTATAAACATCTACAAAATATCTTAAATATGTACAAACACAACATAGTACAAGTACAAATCAATATCGAAAATAATTTATCGGGTATATTTTAAATCAAATTATGCAACTTGGCCAGGAATTTAAGATAAGAGTGATGAAATACATTTATTATTTATTATTTTATTTCGGAAGACTTGCTGCTGAGAAGATACTGAAAAAACACTGTATTGTTGACTGTTGTTAAACAAGAATATCATTATAGTAGCAAATATAACATTATATTATAGGTGACTGGCAAAGAAAATCTTACAAATATTTTACATAAATAAAAATAAATAAATCCGTATTTAGAGTCTACCCACTCAAGTCACATAACTGATTTTCAGTGGGGGACAGTAAACCAAAGCGACCAAGCCAACCATGTAGGCCCCGACGCAATCGACGAGTGAGCGATAACCAACCAAAGATCGATATTTTAATAGGAATTATAGCAATCAGTGGTATGTACAATGCGAACTCCTGCGGATCAACAAGGCCGATTCAGGCTCAAATGTCACCGTTTAAGACAAGAACTGATGGACTGATGGAAGTACAAATCAGAGGTTAAAAATCTTCTGTTCTAGATAAACAACGAAATAATATAACTATCCTAATTATTCCGTTTTTTTTTTCAACCTAAATGATAACAAACTATCACCATAGAAGTTTTAATAATATATTACATTTCTATGACATTGCACACCAAATTATAACTTTTTTGCGAATGTGCTTCGACATGCTAAGGCATCTTACACATTTAAGGTAGGTCTACCTACCTAATGTTATTGTATCTGGATATTAATGTTACGGATTAAATAATATTTTGTCTTCATCTACGAATTTACTTGTTGTTGAACGCATTTAACAACCGTTTAAACTTTAAAGAAATTACTCACTTTGAAGTTAAACTTAATGATGAATTTCTTCAATCATAATAGTTGTTTCTCACCCTCTATACTCTATTTTACCGACAGTGTTTGGCTCGAGCGTAAAGCGCGCGACCCTGACTCGGGAGTCGGGAGGTCCCGGGTTCATATCCCGTCGAGACCGCCAATTCTGACTGAAGTTTGTTTTCAAGGTTTTCCACAGTTGTCAATGCGAATGCTTGTAATTGAGTTCACGGTCTTTTTTTTCACACACGACTTGTAAAAATGTCCCGCCAGAATTGTACAATCGAACCCGAGACCCCTCACTTGGGTGTTTGTCGCGATCACACGAGAAGAGGGCCTCGTATAGTCTATGCAGGGAATAAAACAGCACTAGATTTTTGAAAAGAACAGCCGTGAATAGACTCGATATTGGTCAGCTATTACCTAGACAATGCCACAAAAGAACCGAAGGGTTCGACTAATCTTCTCAAGCGCCACGCGTTTGCCTTCATTGCTTACAGGGTTGCAAGGTTCAAACATGTATTTTGTATTTATATTAAATGAGGTTCAGTCAGTAAAGCAAACCTGGCAACAGCGATGCGGTGGGTCCAACTGGCGAGCGCCGCACAAAAAGAGGGTATGACACTTGACTCTATTGACTGTCAATCGCTTCTTTGAACCCAAATATCTTTTCAGAATGCCGGTGCTGTTTCATTCCCTGCATAGGCTTTAGAGTCAAGGGGATGGCTCCCACGTCCTTAGCGAGGAGATTCCGTTCGGAAAACATAGTCCACTTGAAAACGACGCCCGGCGTCGCGCGAGGCGTCGTCGGGGACGTCCAAAAGTAGGCGTCGCGTTCGGGCAAAAGTACCCCCGGAAACCGCGGGGTTCTCGCCGTGTATAGTCACAAAAAATCATTAGCGTGGCACGTCTAGATCGTGGAGGAAAAAATCCCAAACAAGAAACGGGAAGAGACGAGAGGACGTCGCGACGCCGCAAAAAAAATTACCACAAAAGAGACATCGGTAGAATAGACTCGTCCTAAAAACTCATCACCGAGGGTATAGCTCCCTTCGCCCTCTGCATGACCTCAAAGGTTCCCCGCCCGTGTCGCCAACTGTCGGACAAAGGTCCGTCCGTGGCAACTACACCGGCGGAAGGGAAGAAACGCAACCTGTTATGCACATAAATCTGAACCAAGTGGCTCTGATAGTTACCGAGAAAAAAACTAATGCGTCTCGGAACAAAAACGACGTCCGGGACCAAACCGTGACGGGGCGCTTTGTATAATTAATCCCAAAGTGACTGCGAAAAATTGTACACCTAGCTTCACTCGTTGACGATCTGTTGTGGGATTCGAACTCAAAACCATTGGCGTCGCCCAGTACCGAGGCCCGAGCCTAGCCACCAGGCTCAGAAAGACTAGCCCGATTCGAAAACGCGAAAGTAGATTGCGAGAGAACGGTTATTTTTTTTTCTTAAATTTATCGTGGGAAACCTGTTATAGGGTGCAGTTAGCCCCTCTTCAGGTGAACTAGGTATGTGCGGATAAGAAATTGTGAAGGGATGTCCCAGGGCTGTTTAAGAGGACTTTATCCCTTGCATTCGCGTTAACGACTGAGGAAAACCTCGGAAGAAACCTTCAGTCAGGATTGCCGGTCTCGACGGGATTCGAACCCGGGACCTCCCGAATCAGAGTCGAGCGCTTAGCGCCCGAGCCAACACTGTCGGTGAGAACGGTTAGAGCTAAACGTCTAATGTAATACCGACTTGACTTGAAGGATTTGACCCGACGCGTCTTTTGATGTCGAAAAACGATGGGTCAACTGTGCAAAATACGACGCCGGGCGTCGCCGTCGTCTGGTGTAGGGGCCTGGAACCGAAATATGTTTCGAACAAAAAGTTTTAGAACGTCGAGTTCTACGGGCAAACCAAAACCAGAAAGATACGGTCGCAGAGAGTTTTCGTTCAAAATGTCATAACGCTAGGAGGTATAGGCAAGTGTTTGAAAGGTGTTACTCGAATAATTCTTGGCACTTTGGTAGAGGCGCCGGGTCCGGTGAAGATCGCGAGTTTCCGAATCGAAATCGACTTCCGTAAAAATCGAGCTAGGAGCGTGAGATTTTACAACCGCACACTAGTCGACACGGAACTAACTACGATAAAAAACATCGTTCCCGCCGTCGCGACGCTAAGCGCTAGAATCAGGGAGATAATAAATTGATAATTACCAATTAACCTTTTATATTTTGATTTTAAGCCTATTCGGTCCAGACCATTCGTACCGATATTTTGAAAGTCAAAGGTTATTGCTGAA